>CAUYON010077755.1:0-25230 GCA_963573935.1 Arctocebus calabarensis | reverse complement strand
TAACAAATTTGGCAATTACTTTGGATCTATCACCTGTCATCGTAACTGACTGCTGCTTGTCATCCACACAACACCAGGACTTAAGACAAATGGGACTGATGTCATCTTGAGCTCTTCATTTATTTTGACCGTGATTTATTTGGAGTGGAGGCATTGTTTTTAAGGAAAAACATGTCATGTAGGTTGTTTAAAAATAAAATGCATTTAAACTCAAAAAAAAAAAAAGAAAAGAAATAGCTGAAAATGTTAACAAATGGAAAAATTTACCATGCTCATGGCTGGGAAGAATCAACATCGTTAAAATGTCTATGTTACCCAAAGCAATATATAATTTTAATGCAATTCCTGTCAAAGCTCCATTGTCATATTTTAAAGATCTCGAAAAAATAATAACTCAGAAAAAAACCTCAAATAGCCAAGACATTACTCAGAAATAAAAACAAAGCAGGAGGAATCAGGCTACCAGACCTGAGACTCTACTATAAATCGATAGTGATCAAAACAACATGGTATTGGCACAAAAACAGAGAGGTAGACATCTGGAACAGAATAGAGAACCAAGAGACAAATCCAGCTACTTACTGTTACTTGATCTTTGACAAGCCAATTAAAAACATTCAACGGGGAAAAGAGTCCCTATTTAACAAATGGTGCTGGGTGAACTGGCTGGTGACCTGTAGAAGACTAAAACTAGACCCACACCTCTCACCATTAACTAAGGTAGACTCTCACTGAATTAAAGATTTAAACTTGAGACATGAAACTATTAAAATATTAGAAGAAAGTGCAGGGGAAACTCTTGAAGGAATTGGCTTGGGTGACTATTTTATGAGGAGGACTCCCCAGGCAATTGATGGAGTATCAAAAATACACTACTGGGACCTGATCAAACTAAAAAGCTTCTGTACAGCTAAGAACATAGTAAGTATAGCAAGCAGACAGCCCTAAGAATGGGAGAAAATATTTGCAAGTTATGCCTCTGACAAAGGTTTGATAACCAGAATACACAGAGAACTCCAACGTCTTACAAGAAAAGAACAAGTGATCCCATCACAGGGTGGGCAAAGGACTTGAAGAGAATCTTCTCTAAAGAAGACAGGCACACGGTCTACAGATACATGAAAAAATGCTCAGCGTCCTTAATCATCAGAGAAATGCAAATCAAAGCTACTCTGAGATATCACCTAACTCCAGTAAGATTAGCCCACATGACAAAATCCCAAAACCGGAGATGTTGGCGTGGATGTGGAGAAAAGGGAACACTTCTACACTGCTGGTGGAAATGCACACTACTACATTCTTTTTGGAAGGATGTTTGGAGAGTACTCAGAGATCTAAAAATAGACCTTCCATTCGACCCTATAATTCCTTTACTAGGTATATACCCAGAAGACCAAAAATCACACTACAACAAAAACATCTGTACCAGAATGCTTATTGCAGCCCAATTCATAATTGCTAGGTCCTGGAAGAAGCCCAAGTACCCACTGACCCACGAATGGATTAATAAATTGTGATATATGTACACCATGGAATATTATGCAGCCTTAAAGAAAGATGGAGACTTTACCTCGTTCATATTTACATGGATGGAGCTGGAACATATTCTTCTTAGCAAAGTATCTCAAGAATGGAAGAAAAAGTATCCAATGTACTCAGCCCTACTATGAAACTAATCTATAGCTTTCATATGAAGGCTATACCCCAACTACAAGAAATAGGGAAAGGGGCAAGGAAGGGCAGGGGAAGGGGGAGGATGGGTGGAGGGAGGATAATTGGTGGGATCACACCTACGGTGCATCTTAGAAGGGTACAGGTGAAACTTACTAAATGCAGAGTATGAAGGTCTTAACACGATAACTAAGAAAATGCCATGAAGGCTATGTTAACTAGTTTGATGAAAATATTTCAGATTGTATATGAAACCAGCACATTGTACCCCATGATTGCATTAATGTACACAGTTATGATTTAATATAAAAAAGAAATTAGCTAGAGAGGAGAGAGTCACAGGGAAGTAGGGGACTGGGGAGTGATTTTCAAAGGTGATATTTTAATAGATTATTTTTGGTTTTGGTATTCTGTCATTTATTTGTCAATTGGTTTTTTTAAAATTTCAAAATATTAAGAGGTTACAAATGTTTTGGTTATATGGATTCATTGATTAGATTCGGCAGGAGAAGGGTTTGGCCACATAGATATTTTGAGGACCATGTGTCTGGTCGGGGAAACAGCTAAGGAAAAGCCCCAAAGTCAGAGCACAGTGCCATATCCCAGGAGCAGCAAGCTGGCCGGGGCATGTGCAGCAGGACGAGAGCTGCAGGACAAGGCCAGGGAATTGAGGACAGGAGCTCGAGAAGGGATTTAGAAGACCTCATGAAGAGTTTTGGCTTTTCCTGTAAGGGAAACTGGGTTAGGGTTAGGGTGATCAGACTTCTGTTTTCCCAGGGTCTGGCTGAATGCTGCGTCTAAAATAGAAAGTAAAGGGCAAAAGTGGAGCAGAGATAAGAGAAAGTTGGGCAGCTACTGCAGGGAAGCGAGTGAGAGTGACTATGGCTCAGACCAGCGCAGCATGGTGGAGGTGGTGAAGTTCAATTCTGTTTAGACTTTGGAGCTAGTGGCAACAGTACCTGCTGTTGGGTAGGATGTGGTGGTGTGTGACAGAGAGGAGCAAACGGTGACTGGAGGTGTTTGGGGTGAGCAAAGTGGAGTGGAGGGTTGCCTGGAAGCAAGATGGGAAGGTGTGAAGCAGATTTTGAAAGGCAGAGATCGAGATTCCATTTGGGTCATACTAAGTTTGAGATACCTGTTAAACATTAGAGTGAACATGTTGCAGATACAGTTGGATTTAAGAGCTTAGGAGTTCAAGGAGAGTCCCAGAACTATGAACCTGGGATGAAGACATAATTTGGGGAGTCATGAATGTGTTGATGGCTTTAAGGGCAAGGGAGTGAATGACATTGCTTAAGTGGAAGTGTGGGCGGTGACAGAAGACAAGTGAGAGCTGAGGCCTTCCTGCATTAAAGCGTGAGCCAAGACTAGATGAAGACCTGACCAGGAACACTGAGAGCTGGGAGGAAAACCAGTGACAGGGTCCTGGAAGCCAGGTAAACTAAAGAGGATGGACTGGTTAACTATGTCAACTGCTGTTAGTAGGATCACTACTAGTAGTTAAGATAGTGCCTACTCGGCAGGAAAGGCACCGTCCCGTGGGAACGTGCTCCATCAAACTGCGAGTCAGTAAGTGCAGGGGGTTTTACCCCCACTTGTTCCCTTTCCACAAGCTGAACACTGTACTCAGTGACTCTCGTGGTGGGTGAGTAGGGTTAGGACCAAGAATGGGTTGGAATATGGCATCATGATGTCCTTAGTGACCCTGACTACCGACATTTGGGGGCGTGGTGGTCACAAATACATGGATTTCAAGGGTTTAAGAGGGAGTGAGAGCAGAGGAATTGGACATAGTGAATAGAGGAGGAGATTTGGTGCAAAGAGGAGCAGAGACAGAGGGCAGTGCTGGTGGGGACCGAGGAGCAGGAGAAATGGAAGAATTGCAGCTTGTTTGCACACTCCTGGGAGCGACACTCAGATCATGCTGTCTTGCTGGACCATGGCAACGGCTTTCTTGCTTGCTCCCACATCCACACCTGTACTCTTTCTCCCAATATCCCCTGAGCGCACACCTCTTAACTCATGTCAAATAGTGTCATGATCTCTTTCCATCACACTTAAATAATATCCAGAGTTCTTACAATGGCCGGTAAGAGCCTGCCTGGCGAGCTTGCCTTCCTCACTTCCTACTACTTCTTCCCCCAAATGTGCAGCTCTAGCCTTGCTGGCCTCCTGCACTGTCCCAACGTGCCGAGGCTGCTCCCAGCTCAGGCCTCTGCACTTGCCCTTCCTCCCATCTGGGACTCCCCTCCCCGCTCTGCCCCCTTTGCTTCCCCACTTCCCTCAGGTTTCTGCCTCAGCCTTCTCAGTCCCCGCTGACCACCTCCTGATCTGTCATTTCTTTCCTGTAATTGTTTTTCATTGTGCCAATCACCACCCACGTGTGTGTGTGTGTGTGTGTGTCCTTTTTAAAGTAGGTCTCCCCCCTAAAAAAAGTCATCTGCTTCCATGAAGATAAGGACTTTGCCTCATTTAACTCAGACCTTTACTCCTGGCTCAGACAATAATGTCTGGCATACAGAAGGTATGTAATAAGTCTATTTTAAATAAATGAATAATTGAATACTATAGTTAACACTATAAACACTTTAGTATTTTTAAAGATATTGTCAGCTGTGGGCCGTGGGTTTGAGTTCCGTTTTGTCTCTAGACATAAGCAGAGGGGAGCACCAGTGTGCAACTTTCTTTTTAACAAACATCTGTGCTCTGAAAATACTCTACCCAAAGGCAAAGGACCTCTGGCTCAACCCAATTATACTGTTTAGGATTTTAAATTTACTGGCCAAAATTTGGTACAGAGTAAACTCAGAGATGCCGTCTGTTGTAGGCAGAGGGAAGGACATCAGAAGGCCTTGGTCCGTTTTTGTGCCGTGAGACGCTCTACACGTCACCGTATTGCTATGCGCCGTAGATCCCCAGTTTTAAATTCCATCACCTCTTTGCTTGGGGGCCAAGTGAGGTATTTGGGATCGTGCCAACCAAATGCACATAAATATTTTCTCTGGATGAAAAGAAAGTGTTTGCGTTTAATCCTTGGGGACAGAGGAGGGAACAGAGTTGTGCTGAGGCATATGTTCCATCTGGCTCTTTAAAATGTGTCCCCTAGAAAGAAAAATGGGATTGTTGTTGAGACTGTACTAAAGAATCATTTCGAAAGTGATATTTTCCAACTCTAATAAGTCTGTGATCAAACAATCAGTTTCTGGGGTGAAGGCCACTGCTTTCTGCCAACTGACCCGGAAGCATGTGCCATATATTTAATGTCAGGAGTGTGCAGGCCGAAGCAGTTTCTGCCTGCGAGGAATGGAAAAATGAAATCACGCAGCACGGGAGACTGGATGGCCCTGTCTAGCTGGGAATGGAGAGATGAGCCTCCAAATGCCAGCCTGTCCCTGAGTGACCAGAGGCGGCATTCTTGGCACCGCGTTTGTGTGTGTTAGATACAGAAGGGGGGAGTCGCCTGGGAGGGCGCAAATGCAGGCAACTGCGGGGCGCAGGGCCAGCTCAGGGCTCTCTTTCATTTTCTTTCCCATCTGGTGGCATTTTCTTTGTGCCATTACTTGATATAGTCAGTTATGGGCCGTGGGTCGGAGTTCTGTTTTGTCTCCACCATTCTTTTCTCTGTGTACTCATGTTTCTGCCTCCTGTCACTCCTGAGCGGGTGTCATTCTATCTGCAATGATCACAGGTCACCCTCACTAGCCTCTCGGTTTCCCAGGTGCAGCAGATAGAGGAAACTCAGGGGCCCCGCTTGCCTTAACATTTTGAGCCCGGCCACGTAGACCTCGGTTGCTGGTCTCTTCATTTGGGGCTGCCCTTTGAGAGAGCTGTCCATCTCAGGTCAGGTGGTAAAGGGTGTGGCTGGCCCAGGGCCAGACACAGCGCACTTGGGCAGATTCCCTGAGAAGGGGAGTGGGTGGTGCAGACATTTTAAGTGGCTTAGGTGAGGGCATGTTTTGTGTGTGGGTTGCCCCTACAGTCTCTCCCAGAATCACTGTTTACTAGGAAAGCACAGCCTGTTACTCAAAGACAAGGTCCAATAGGTTGCCAAATCCCCCACTTAAAGCTTTTCTTTCTTTTCAGACTATCTATCCATCTAAAATATTTTATGCCATTCTTATTAATGTTCCAACTGATTTCTAATATGCCAAAAAGAGGCCCAGACATCAAGTCCCTTTAAGCTGTGAGAACTGTTTCACTATATCCACTCTTTTGGCTGTTTTGAGACAAGGTCTCTCTCTACTGCTCGGGGTAGAGTGCAGTGGCCTCATCATCGCTCACTGCAACCTCAAATGCCTGGGCTTCACTGACCCCCTGGGCTCAGCCTTCCAAGTAGATGAGATGGCTATAGGCAGATGCCACCCCATGCAGCTAATTTGTGTAGTTTTTGTAGAGATGGGATCTTGCTATGTTAGTCAGGCTGGTCTCTAGCTTCAAGCCCCACGTGATCCTCCTACCTCAGCCTCCCTAATTGTTGCAATTATAGGTGTGAGCCACTGTGCCTGGCCTATGTATGTTTTATGATTGTAAACTCAGGCCTTTCCGTAGATAAGTCCTCACCATGGGGTGCCATCTGGGATCCCACTCCTCGCTACCCCTCTTTGACGTCCCCCCTAACCTAACTCTATTCTCCCTAAGGCTCTTCCTGGTTCCTTGTGTCAGAATCAGACATTGGGCCATGACCCCATGTTTCCAGGAATGTCCTTTCAGTTGTACAGTCCCAAGCAAATGTTCGATGCAACCGAGGACGCGCTGAGACCCTTTCACCTGTCAGATTAGAAGTACAGGCTTCATGGCCAGGAAGAAGAGGTCAGCTTCCTCATGTCCTTGACACCGTCTCTGTGCAGAGACGCATTTCTGAGGGATCACGGTATAGACATGAGAACTGGAAATGCTGCTTCCCTCGGTGCTCAGCTCTCAGCACACACAGGCTGGGGCTTGGGCAGCTATGTGCCTCCCGAGAGCTCATCAGAGCAGGAGTAGGGCTTGGAATTCCACTCTCAGCTTCATTCCAGGATGTGAAGTACAATAAAGCCACCGTGAGAGTCAGAGGACTGGGCCTTTTGGAATTGTCTTAAAGTGGGGGCTTCTGTGGCTTTCTCTGTGACGCCCAGTGACCGGTCCCATTGTCATTTGTTAAAAAGAAGAATGAGGAGCTTTGACGCGTCTTAATTAACAGGGCTGCTAGTGTAAGGTTGCTATGACTCTCATTCATTCCTACATTTCTGGAGCAGTTCAAGGAGACAGCCACACAGATAGATTCTGGCAGGCAGAGTCTTCCCGCGATTGAGAAGGCTGTCAGAGAAAGATGGCGCTTCCCAGGTGGACTACCCAGACGGGGGTCTCGAAGATGCTGAAGCTCACATCCCCAAAGTATGTTCTTTCTGAAGTCTGAGGAGGATGATAAAGAGGTTGATGATAACATCAGTGAGTCCCACAGACACCTGCAGACATCACGTGGCTCGGTAGGGCCACACGTGTGCCATAGCCGACCCTGGTCCCAGAGAGAAAGGCTTCCCAGATCACTAAGGCAAATGTGCCGGTGCCTCAGTTTTATAGATGCAAAGATTGGCCCAATGTCTCCAGCTCAGCTCCGTTTCTGACTCACTTTTAAAAGTGAAAATATTGGCCCAGACTCCAGATGTCTAGGGACTCCACCCCTCTTTCCATCTCAGCCCATCCTCTACCCACCTGTGTGTTTACCGGGGGGTTTGGAAGGCAGAGTCAACAGCAGGAATTGTCTGAGGTGGGCTGGCACTCCACAGGCCTGTGACCCCAGAGGGCTGTGACTCAGAGGGCTGTGATCCCACAGGGCTGTGACCCCAGAGGGCAGTGATCCCACAGGCCTGTGACCCCAGAGGGCTGTGATACCAGAGGCCTGTGACCCCAGAGGGCTGTGACTCAGAGGGCTGTGATCCCACAGGGCTGTGACCCCAGAGGGCTGTGATCCCAGACGGCCGTGATCCCAGACGACTGTGACTCGGCTGTGACTCAGAGCGCTGTGATCCCAGATGGCTGTGATCCCAGACGGCTGTGACCCCAGAGGGCTGTGATTCAGAGGGCTGTGACCCCAGAATGCTGGCATGTGCTGGACTTACTTTGAAGAGAAGGGACAATGCAAATGAACACGCATATCTCTGGGCGAACACGCATACCTCTGGGTGTCAGAGCTCTGAGTCTAGGCTACCAGGTACAGCTGGGCACTGCAAAAGGGTTTCGGCCTTAATGAGGTGTGGAAGTTTCAAACAACACGTCCAGGTCACAGGCTGCCGAAATGCCAGCCCTCCAAGCACAGTGCCTGAAAATGGTGCGGCCCTCAGTGAACAGTCATGGAATACATGCAGGGCACACCCGAACCCCCACCCAGGCTTCCCGCCACAGGCAATGCGGTTTTCTCCTGGATGGTGTGTTTCTCTCCTCCACAGCCTTCGTTAACTAGCACCGAAAGAAAACGCTTTCCTACTTTCACATTTGTCTCCAAAACAGAAACATCACGTTTTTATGTGAGTCACCACATGAGATCCCTGCTGGGATGAAGATGGCAGGCACTTAGCTGTTCCGACCACGCTCCTTGTCTGCCCGGCGCTTCCTTGTGTTTGGCAGTGGGGACTGAGCGAGTCTACCAGCAGGCTCCGTGAACGCTGGAAGGAAGGGTCCCGCTCGTGAGGACGGCTGTGTGAATGCCATGAGCAGCCCAGGGTGTCAGCCTCCCGAGCTGACAGGAGCCCAGCGATGGGGCGGGGATGTGGGGGACTCGGACCTGAGGGTCCCTCCCTGAGCTTTGTCAGGTAGCCTAATTCAGGACTGCTTCCTGTGTCAAAGCCCAGTTGGAAATGATGACTGCAGAGTGTTGCAATATAGCCTGCCATGGCTTGGAATTCAGGGACAAGTTCAATAACCTAAGGGAGTGTTGCTAATCCGGCAGCCAAAAAGAGCTTATCCTGGGAGGTTTCAGTAGCAAGGCGGGGCCACAGCATGGGGAAGGGCCGTGCTGGCTGAAGTAACAGGGGGAACGAACCCACATTCCGAGGGATTTAAGCACTCAGAAATTCTCTTATTCTCTCTCTTTTTCTTCTTTCTGTCTCTGTCCGTCTGTGTCTTTCTCTCTGCCTCTCTTTCCATCCCTTCCTCCTCTCCCTCTTACCCATCCTTACTTTCTTGAGCCCACTGGATCAGTGAAATTTGTCAATCCTGCAAATTTCTTATCCTCTGAATGATGGTGGTGGAGCTGTCTCTAACGCACACTTTAATGTAAGAAACGGAGCCACTGTGCCCAGGCTCCTTTTGCCTACGATGGATTTGGGGAATAGAATTTGGGGAAACTCTGGCAGAGGAAATTCGTGGGCAGGAGCAAAGCATGCCAGAGCCAGAGATGGGATCTACAATTTTTGTGTCCTGGGCCAGAATAAAGTTGCTCCGCTGTGTAGGGATACAAGAGGCCACTGCACTTCTAAAGCCACCTGTTTGCTCTTGGGTGTGAGGGACAGACTCACTCACGGGCCGCTCGTGTCTCCCTCTGCTGCCCTTTCATTATGGAATGACATAGTCAGCATTAGGCAGCACATGGATGGGTCCAGGAGCAGGTGACACTCCAGAGCCATGAAGGCGCTTGTCACAGAGAGGCAGTTGTCTGGCTAGACTCTAATTAAGAGATTTTCAATTTTTCAGACCTCCACATCCCTCCCTTTCATAATGGAGAAATTGGTCTAAAATGCAAAGTGATCTCCAAGGTCTTCTTGCTCTCTAACCATGCACTGAGCCTCACGCGGATTTTAATTGTTCTATTTGTTTACATTTTAATTGTTTTATTTGTTTACTTCCCTTCACCAGCACATCACTGTCCATTGCATCCATTTATCTAAAGGGGCTCCCTACGGTTCAGCACCTTAAATGGAATAGGAGTTGTCACATATCAGTTTTGAATATTGGCTGTCATAGGAAAGCACGCGGTTCTCTCTAAGGAGTAGGATGTAAAAAGCATTGCTTATTAGTTCAAGCAGGTTGTAGTTGTGTGTTTGTGTGTGTGTGTGTAGGGAGGGGTTGTGAAGAGGTTGAAAGGAGATAGAGGGTGAGATGTGTTATTAAAAAATTCTTAAAAAAAGTAAAAAAAAAATTTAATTCAAGCAGAATAAAGCTCCTGGGAAGGGATTTATTTCATGAGATTTTTCCATTTGAGGAGAGTTTAGTAAATTTGATAAAATGTAGTCTCCAAAATGATGATTCAATAGACACACCCACGTGGTCTTCTTTGGTAAATGAACTTGGAGACTGGGGGAAAGCTAGACTCCCCCTCGTACTAGGCAGAAGTACCCCTATTGGCCCCACGCCTTGTGGGGGATGCATTTGTAGCCATATTCCACACTAAGAGGTCACATGGAAAAATATCACCTTGGCAAGACCCGGTTGCATAGTTTAAAAAAACAAATCCTTCAATTGGACAAAAAATGTAGATTCCATCCCTGGCTCTGGCACCTGTGGGGCTTGAGGTCAGTGACTAGAGTACTGATCTAGAGAACCGGCAAATCTGGAGAAAATTACCTTCAGCTACATGATGAATTTCGAAAAAGAGCATTTTATTTTTAGAACACAATGACTAATACCCTACTAAACCTTGGGATTCTGATATTAAGGGAGCCATGGTGTGGTCCAGCACTGGCATATATAATGATAAAGCTACTTTCTCAGAGATTTATCTGAGGGCTATTATGCTATTCTGACATTAAGATTAAAAAAAGAAAAAATCATGTAGGCAGGCAAGCCAATCAAGTTTTGTGTTTTGATCTAAAAGAGATTGAAAGACATTTTACTTTCTAAGGTAAAAAATTTGTCTAAATTCCTTTTGTTTGAATGAATTAACTTCCTCCCACACTTTTGAAGGCTATTTTAGATGCTGACTCTAAGTTGGAAAAAACTTTAGCAGAATGATTTTTACTTGATAAGGCTGAACTTCTGCAATTGTCTTGTATAGGATATCATATCATCATAACTCCCCAGAATAGATACTAGGAACATTTAGGGAATTAAATACTAAATATGTGTGGGTGCACACATGCATGCACATGCCATCTACTGAGCCTTTTGTTGTGGTTGTGATTAAAAAATATATAGGTAGGTAGCAAAATTTCTTATTTTAACTATTTTTACCTATACGATTCAATTCAGTGGCATCAATTACAACCACAACATTTTATAATCATCACCATTATCTATCTCCAAAAATCTTTTATAACCACTAGTAGAATCACTGTAACCATCACTCAATGGCCCACCACCTTCCCTCTTACCCAATCCTTTGCAGCCTCTAATCTACTTTCTGTCTCTATGAATTTCCTATTCCAGACATTTCATATAAGTGGAATTGTATAACCTTTGTCCATTTGCGTTTGGCCTGATTCACTAACTATAATGGTTCAAGAGTCATCCACATTGTAACATGTATAGGAACTTCATTCTTTTTCTGGCTGAAAAAAATAATATTCCATTGTTGGTAGAGATCACATTTTGTTTATCCATCCATGTGTGATGGGCACTTGGATTGTTCTGGCTCTTGTGAATGTAATGCAAGTATTTAGACTTTAAAAATTTGTAGTAGACATTTTCTGGAGTATTTCTTCCCTGGAAGTTTAATTCTTCAAGGGTCAAATTTTAATATCTTTATCTTTTAATATCTTTAATATCTGGAAAAGAGTTTCCAGATTCACTCTGGGTGCTTAGTATGGCGCAAACTACACTCTTGCTTGGAATATTAAGTCAGCAAAATCCCTTCCCCTCCCCCAGCAAGATCCCTATAGATCTTTCTCTAGTTCTCAGTTATCCCAGCAATATTATCATCCTAGGTCCCTGAATGAACCTGGATGATGAGCAATGGTCAGTATCAAGTTCACAAGTACAGGAAATGCGAGATTCTAAGAGAAGAGTGCCTGGATTAGTACCAAGAGAGTTAGCAGTCAGATCAGCTATGTGCTAAGCTTTAGGGCTAAGGGTACTGAGTCAGTTGAAGATTCATTTAGGAAACAGAAACACTTTAAATTCTTAAAGCATAAAGAGATTAAGATGGGGAAGTTGATTGTTTTCAAAATTGTCAGAAGAACTGATGGACTAACTGAGTACTAGGAAGACACTAGAATGACTCTCAAAACCATTCTTCACTGGGCTGTCTTTGGTTCAAAGGAGTAGGGCACTGGCCCTATATGCCAGAGGTGGCAGGTTCAAACCCCACCCTGGCCAAAAACTGTAAACTCCCCCCCCCAACCATTCTTCACTGCCTGATAGTTCAAACCCAGCTCTGGCCAAAAACTGCAAACCTCCCCCCCACCACCCAAACCATTCTTCACTACCTTTGAAATCAGAGCTAAGAATTCAAGAACTCACTCTTGCCCCTGTAATACTGGAATCATTGAAGTTAGTTGACCAATCATTTCTTTTTTTCTTTTTGTTAAGGAGGTCTACTCAAGGAGACATAAAAATGCCTATACATTAAAAACTATTTTAAAATAGAAATGTAATACTTTGTGTCAAAGCAAGCTTTGGTATTTCCCTCCATCAAGGAAAGATTTTTATTTCTGGGTGGACGAAACTTTAGAAACTTTCTATGTAACATGATTCCCATCTAGTTGTGACCTGGATATTTGCACACATTTTTAAGACATTGGGGTCTGGTAGCGGGGTGATGAGGCTGAGAGATTAGGGAGGTTGATGAATTGGCATCTAAATTTAACCACAGACTAGGGATGGCAAAGGCAGCCCCCAGAGGGGATTCCTAGCTGCAAGGAGAGCAGGAGGAGGAGGCTGCCACTGGGTATGGGGTGGATTTTAGGGGGCTGAACAGTTTCTGAGTCTCAGCAAGAAATAGAAGGGGGATAGTTGTAACATTCCATATGAATGATTAACCTTTCTTCTCTGTTACTTGTGTATAAAATTGCTGCAACACTTTGGGAAGAAGAATTGGGTACTGTGCGTGTGTGCGTCAGGCAGAGAGGTTGCTTCTCCCCGAATTCATTCCTGGGAGACCTCTACTCCAGTTTCACTGCCTGGCGAGTGTGGGAGAAGGAAAGCAGGGCCTCCTCTCTCTTCTAGGAAGCGAGTTGCCCTCGGGAAGTAAACAACTTGCTCTGTTCTTCCATTTGAAATCCAATAAACAAGTAGGCGCTTTAGTATTCAGGACAGCCTCTGATCCCTTGGGACTTTCCTCTTTGAGTTTTACTTTCTCCTTGGGAATGTCATAAGGGAAGATGGCTTAAACTCAGATGGGTTTCAGTCTTTTGTCATTGGAGCATCTGTAGGTTGTTATGGAATCTCACTGCAGAAACACTAATTTGCTAAATCAGATATTATGACTGGATATGATTTAGGGTGGGAACCAAAGAGGGGAGTGAATTATCAACCCTGATGTAGAATGACCTTGAACTGTCCTATCCTGTGCTATACTCTTCTGATCCACTTCAGAGTCTTCTGGGTGGGGGAACCTAAACTCCCCACTAGTGGTTATTAAGAAGAAATTGTCTCCCTCAAAGGAATAACCACATTGCTGATTCATTCTTGGGTTGGGGAGTATCTGGAGAGAATCTCATTTTTCCTGCTTCCTGTTTCCTTATGAGGTAGTCTTGATCCATTCTGGAGTCTTTCATTCCCATGATTCAGCCCCTTCCTCACCCTGAGTCTTTGGAGGTTATTTGTTGACAGAAGTAAAATCATATTCCTCCCATGCTCCTCCCTTCCAGGGGCAGCCAATGGCTGTTCACCACTTCCAAGGACCTTGGATGGGGAAGCCTCTTTACGTCAGCACAAAGTAAGACCAGACCCATTTGGCCAGTAGACCTAAGTCTCCAGCCTCCAATATTAGCTTTCATAAATAGCTTGTCTGACTCCTGGCTCTCTTTCTTCATTGAGTCTGAATTTGGATGGGAAAGGAGAGGATGTTAAAGATTAGTTCTCTCGAACCTTATAGGTGAGGGTAAGGAGGCTTCCCTCCTCCTTTGCTCAAGCTGTTTCATGTAGCGTACCCATGTCACACCTAGCATGGCAGGCTCTGTGAGGGACGCAGCCATCTGGCGGCAGCCATCTTTCCAGCCCAGGTGGTGATGTCATCATCCTGGGAGGGCTTTTATAGTCCATTTGCTTTGCAAGTGGATTATTACTCAGATTTAATTTTTTAAGTGGTATAAAAATAAATTCCAGAGTTTCACATCACTCAGTTTCATCATAGTGTCTCATGTACTAAAACATAATCAATTCAGCAACAGAAATGACTAAAAAGTACTGTACTTTCATTTTTATTTGCATCCCCTAAAAACCATCAAAGGGTTCCAATTCAAAATGTAGAAGCACTTATTCAAAATCCTTCTTGTTATTCTCCAATTTTTTCATATGCTTGGTTGCTCCCTAAGCCTCCTGCCCCAAACTCTGCCAAAATCTCCTCACCAGCACCATAATTGCTTTTTTGTTTTCTTTTCCCAGTTCCCATTATTATGTCTTTATATCTTTATTTTTTTCTTGATCTACCTACTTACAGGATTCTTCAGAATAAGTGAGGCCCTGGTGTCCCTATGAAATTTTTAATATCTGACAGTAGCTTTTGAGCCTTAGGAAGAATTTAGTTTTAAGTAAAAAACCCATTTCCTTTAAACCTTTAAGTTGAACTTCAATTCTTCTTATTCAATTAATGAATTTAGTAATTTTAGCATAAAAATAAAAAGTTTATTAATGTCCATTAACTCAAGTGCACAGACTAAATTCCCTGAGACTGTTATTAATTGGACTGTTCCATGTGCCATCTTTCATAATTTGCTTTCAAAAATCTATCCTTAGTGAGCCCTGTAAACATCTACTTCTTTGTCAGCTGGCAAGATGTTACACTTTGTCCATAGTGGGCACTGGACACTATAGCAGGAAGGGGCTCTTCTCCCTGCCTCCAGCATGCTCCCCCTGGCAGGGTCCTGCAGCCAGCAGCACCTGACAGCCACAAGCTTCTCTAGCACCTTCTCAGGAGAGTTCATAGCGGCATGCTTCTGGCAAGACATTCCAGTAAACAGCTGGCATCTTAGCATGGATTTCTGGAAAGTTCCAGAGGATGGATTTTCAGAAAGTTCCACCATAGAGCACCACAGGGACTTCTCTGCCATTCAAGGGGTCATGACCATGCCCTCTCCAAGGAGAGGGATCTCAGCCCTGGGTAGACTTCTTCCTGTGTGCAATGTCTTACCTTAGGGTCAGACTCAGCTTAGATCTTCAATTCCTGCTCTATATACGTCTCTTTACTAAACAATCCCTTATTATTCCAATCTCTTATTATAGGCTGTAACTTTTTGTATTAAATTTACTCTGTGAGATTACTGTGTGATTGCTATCTCTTGATTGGACCCTGATGGCCATACAGGATATGGCATTCAGGTGGTCATTTGTACGTTGTATCATACAGCGTGGATTGAATAAGAAGAACAATTTACAAACATAATTCATTAAATACTGAAGGTACCAGGAAAATGTACATAAATTTTAAGAAAGGAAAAGAACTGTATTAAATTATAATACTCAGCATATACTGATAACATTTATCAGTATACATGTTATCTTATATATCATATCTTGTATCTCTTATAATTGCAGAATTCAAATGTGACTATTGTGTATTGCAACTTGAATACAGTTTTTTTTTCCTTTTTTAAATTGTGTATACATTTTTTGACACCTTCTGTATGTTTAGACTTTTGAAGTTCACATATGTACTTAGTACATTTAATATTATTTACAAGCATTTAAAATTCCCGGAAGGACAATCTTAAAGTCCTAATGAGCAAAATCTTCCCAACTACTTAAGCACGCCTTATAGAACTAATAAGTTAAATTTATAAATGTAGGAAATTTCAACTTTGCATAAGTATTCCAATTTGATTATAAACTAAGTTTAATTTTTGTAAAGCATCAACTTAAACTATAAATCTAAAATCAACTTAAATTTTAGTTTTTTGTTTGTTGGGAGGTTGGGCATTGGGGGGACAGAGTTAATACTTTGTATGAAATATCTTATTTTATAACAGTGAAATTGCTTTCTCTTTTGCCGTGTGATTTTTTTTCTGAGGTGAAATTTAAGTTTTTGTGTGAGTAGTATTATTATACCTATCTTGAGTGTTTTGCTTGTACTATATCACATCATACCTTTGTTTAATTCTTAATAAACTGTTCACTTGTTAAAAAAATTAAATTATAAATTTAAATTCAATTCCTGATTTAAATTTGGCATCAGAAGACAAGTTTTCAAATTTTTTTGTGTGCCAGGGTTATCTTACACACTTTAAATGAAGACAATTGGATTAACTTGAATTTAATACAACAGTGTTTACACCGTAGCTTTGATTTGTTTATTCATTTGTGTGTTTATTCCAAAACTTCCCCAGAGTAGAAGAGACACTTACCCAGCCCTGGGGCAGTTAGCTAAGGTTCCGTGATTAGCACTTCTTACTCATGTTACACTCACGCTTCGGGGGAGGCAGAGGAGATAGACAGGCTTCCTTCATCTGTGTTTTTCTTTCTGAAGCAAAAATGTGTATGTGTCTTAAAAAGAAAATTAGTTTCTATGTCGACATGAGATTCAAAGGTCACACTCTTCCCAATGTTCTCATGTGATTTGGGTGATAGAAATCCCTTGATTCAGATTTCAGTTAACTTCTGTTGGGAAAGGCATCCCTTGTACGCTGTCTTTTGACTGCTATTAGGCTGTCCAAGACTGAGCCATGGGCCTGGAACTCTTTCTATCCAAGAGAAAGTCTTCACAGTTTGTGTTGGGCTTGTCACCTTATGTGGAAACATCTTTCCCTGTTTCAGACTCAGTATATACCACTTAGTCCTACTCACGCATGTGTCATACGGCGCCTGGCCAACCCCACTGCTGTATCTGACTACTCTCCCTGTCCCCTGTGGGAAGGGGACAGATCCTTCCTCTGCAGCACAGCACAGAACAGGTGTGAGCAGGGCAATTGCCTCTGTCTACTGTGGGTAGGGACCCAGTGGCCACAGGAACTGGCACCCGCTACGGAAGCCAATCTTGCTATCTTGCTCTATCATTTCTCTATTCGAGCAAAGTGTTGATCCATCCGGTGCTTCACTAGGTAGAGTTTTCCTTGGCGACTCGGATACCAAGATGTAGTAGGCAGAAGGAGTTGGCAACATGTTGTGATTTTTTACACTTGATCTTACCTAAGGGCAGAGAATTAATGTCATGATTTTTAAAAGTAATTTTAATGCCACCTGATTAGATTGTGCATTCACAATCATAACTTTGTCCAATCTATGGGTCTTAATTCTACTGTAAATGAAGTGTTGGAGCTGACCCAGAAAGCTAGAGTCCTTAGATCGGAGAGAAGGGTAGTGGAATTGTGAGCTGGAGTGGAGTTTGAGAATGTTTTTTCTCTTTCAATTACATTTGTGTGGCCACAGCTAGACAGACTGGATGAGGAAGGAGAGTCCAAATTGGGTCATTGTCAGTGATCCCTGCCCACTTGAACTTCACCGTCAAGTGTGTGGAGGGAAGGATGTGGATATCACATACATGCAGACCTATCACATGCTGTGATCAGCAAAGACCCTGACCCAGGACAGGAATGCAGGGAAAGCTTTCCTGAGGAAGGGACATTGTAACTCAATCCTAGGCTGTGGGATGAAGGCTTATTCCCCACCTAAACTCATTCATTGAAATCCTAACGCCCAGGATGATGCTATTTGGAGTTGGAGCCTTTGGAAAGTGCTTCCTAAGGTAGAGCCTTATAAAAGATCCTTGAGGTCCTTATAAAAGAGGCTCCAGAGAGCTCCTTCACCCCCTCCATCCTGTGAGGACACAGCAGATAAGAACTCTATGAACCAGGAGTCAAGCTCTCACCAGCACTGGATCTGTTGGCTCCTGGATCTTGGACTTGGTAACCTCCAGAATCATAAGAAATAAATTTATTTTGTCTGTAAGCCACTCAGTTTATGGTGTTCTGTAATAGCAGCCTGAAAAGACTACAGCACTTGGCATGTTTAATAGCAAAGTCCTAGAGAAGTAAGAACTGCTGAACTTGAGGTTCCAGCGGACCAGGATTCAAGTCAGAGCTGTACTTTTACCATCAGTGTTAACATGTCTGAGCTTCAGCCTCCTTGTTTGTTAAGTGGGATTTGTGAACAGCCAAACTGATGATGACGATGAAGAAGGCAAGGACAGAGACCTCACAGGAAGGATCAGATGGGATTGTATGTGCGAGCACGGAGCACAGTGTCTGGCATCCAGATTTTAATTCCTTTCTTCGTTCCTTTTGCTCTTGGTTTTTGGTGGACAGTCTTAATTCTGGTTCCCAAGAGCTTGGCCATAGGTCTCCAAGTCTCTGTCTTTTGGGAAAGAGCATGAGACCGTTATGAAAACAGGATTCCTACAGACACGATCTCATGCCCAGGCTTCTTAGGGTGGCTAGGCAGATGAGGCGCTCACCTCGCAAAAGGCCCATTGCTTATGAAAAATAGTTCCTCGCTGTGAGCCAAAGATTGGAAAAACGAACAGACATGAGCGCTTGTCTTCTATGACATCCTTACAGTTTTACTCAGCCTGCATTCCTTGGGGCTCTATTTTTCTTTGGGAAATTCTGATCTCTGCTCGTTGCCGCTGATTTGCCTGCCACTCTCCCAGCTTGCAGTGCAGGTCACGGCTGCCTGGCTAAGCCTGCCAGCCCGGGGTGCAATTACTGCCAATTGCACTGGGATATTTTGTGTGAGAGAATGCCCTGTTACAGAACACACAGAGGGAAGCAAAGCACTGATTGTTTAATTTGCATTATTTTTCCATGAATCTAGAAAACTCCCTTCTGCAAGGAGCGCCAAGGCGAAATGATGACGATGAAACAGCCAGAATAGGATGAAATAAACCTAGTTGCTCAAAAGAACAGGAGGAAAACAAACTCAGGGAAGCAGAGGCAGTCATAAAAAACAATGTTGTTTAAATAACACCATATCTCTCCTGCCTTATCATTCTGATTACATTCAACTAATCTACAAAATTGAGAGGTAACGAGCAGTATTTCCTTAAAGCATATTAAATAATAGTGTCAAAATGCAAATTTATTCATTAAATATAGATGAGTATGTTAAATATTCATGAATTGTTGCTCCCAGTATATAATTAATCCCAGGGTCTTTGTGTCCGAACCACTTAGAAGATGAAGGGCTTTTACCAACATTGTTATAAACTTACACCATTCCCCCAAACACCCCTCAGGGTAAAGGTTAAACTAGTAGCAGTTCCCAAACGGGAATCTCATCTTATCAATAGTTGATATTGCATTTTAACAGGAACATGTCTAGCTGATGACAAAACATTTATATTTCGAACTCCTGCTGTCTGATAATCCAGGTTAGAAATAAATATTTCAGGTTTGAAGAAGCTGTTGCTTGGCCTGAATCTACTAGATCTAAAATTCTCTTTTGTTTTGTTTTTGACCTTGGGCAAAGGGAAGCATTTTATAAAAGTCTCCTTCTTAAGCAGAAAAAGTTATGTTTTTTACCTCCTTCTCTATTTTTTCTTTTCTTTTCTTTTTTTTTTTTTTTTGAATTAAGCTCCATCTTTTCATTTGGGTGGCTCCTGGAAATAGTCTATTTTCTCTACATGGTCCATTTTATTGATGGCCATATGAGTTTGAAAATCATTTCTTTCCCTAAATGGCTAATATAACATCTTTGTATGTCTGAAAAGTTAAAGCCACCCATTCACAGTGTTCCTATGTACCTTCCAGGTTACTCGATCATTGTTAATTTTGGTTCACAGTTATTGTGGTTGATCCCCCGGGAAACCCATACGTGCAAAAGAGCAAATGAAAAAACATTCTGATGTTTTTTTAAAACCAGGAACCAGCTTCTTCTTCCAACTCTATAAAACTATGTGAATCTATCTCTTTTTCAGCATGGAAGTTTGTACCCCTGTTCCCAGTCTTGACCTCTACATGTGTTATACCTACCTCCCTCCCTCTCTCATGTGATTTTTTGCAATATGCACCATAAGAGTGGCCAGGGTCTGTTTCTCCGCTCCATGAATGTGGGACTCATCCATGTAACCTGTTCTGGCCAACAGAATGTTGGCGGGAGCGAAGGCGGGCCACTGAAAGCCAAGCTCTGAGAGGCGTCTCTGGCCCTCACTCATTCTCTGCAGCCCTGCCATTGTCCACGAGAGGGAGGGAGCTGCTGATCCACGGAGAGTGAGCACAGAGCCCACTCACCCCAGCCCTGGCTGGAGCCACGCCCAGTGGGGGCTGCTGTGCTGAACCCCAGGGACCAGCTAGAGGTTAAATTGTGTCTACTTTGGTTTTTGCATGACCTTGCATAAATATTTCAACTCCTCAAAGGCCCTGTTCTCTTATTTATCGAGTGGAGTTTTCCATTTTACAGGGGTCTTGTGAGGGTTATAAGAGATAACACATACGAAAACTTATGTCTTGTGAGTGCTTAGGAAATGCTAAATACTATGTTAACTTCTTTGTATTTTTCCGGGCATAATTTCCCTTAATACCTGGGATACTCTTCAAATATCTACATATTTTTGCTCCTGCCTCCTTCAAATCTTTGCTTAAAAAATCATCTTCCAGAGAGACCTACTCTGACCATATTCTATTTATTTTTTACCTTCACATTTCACTCCGGATGGCTTCTATTGTTACCTCTTCAAATCTAGTAGTTTTTCCTTGACAGTCTACTCATTTTCAACCCTTTCCCATATATTTTTAATCTCAGACATTGCATTTTTATCTCTGAAATTATTTGCTCTGGGTCTGTTAACAAGCATTTCATGTCTTTACTAAGCTTTTGAACATTTAGAAAATACTTCCAGCAATTGTTTTAATATCGTCATCTGCTGATTTTAATACCTGTGTCGGTTCTGGGTCAGTTTTAATTGATTTTATATCGTATCTTCTTGCTGCTTTGCATTCCTAGTAATTTTTTATTGAATGCCAGACAATGTGGAGTTTGTTTTGTTGGGTACTGGCCATCTTCGTAGTTCTACAAATATTCTTGATCTTTGTTTTAGAAATCAGTTAAATTACTTGGAAACAGTTTAATCCTCTTGTGTTTTGCTCTTAAAGTTTGTTAGTTGGGACAAGAGCAGCTTTAAGCCTAGGACTTATTGTGCCCTATTCCTCAGGTAAGAGCTTTGTGAGTGATGTGCTTGATGCCTTCTAAATTGTGAGGTTCTCCAGCTTAGCTACTGAGAATAGGCACTATTCCTGGCCCATGTGCATCTTAGCAGTTATTCCCTCTCTTGGGTGGTTATTTCTCTGGTCTGTGCTGATAGGTATACCCCTAAAGACTCCAGAGGAACCTTCTGGAAATCTCTGAAGTGCTCTCTCTGCCTTTCTCTTGTCTGGAATTCTATCTGCCCCCTCAGTAGCCTTAGGAATCCCAGCTTCCTTTTCCATACTCAGCGTGTCCACCGGGCTCTGCTTGGGTTTCTCCTCCCCAAACACTGGAAACTCTTTAAAGGTAATAAGCTGGGGCAATTGTAAGGCTCCTCCTGGCTTGGTTTTTTTTTTTTTTTTTTTTTTTCTCTTTTTGAGACAGAGTTTCACTTTGTCACCCTTGGTAGAATACGGTGGTGTCTTAGCTCACAAGCAACCTTAAATTCTTGGGCTCAAGTGATTCTCTTGTCTTGGCCTTCTGAGTAGCTGGGACAACAGGCACCCACCACAATGCCTGGCTATTTTTAGAGACGAGGTCTCGTTCTGGCTCAGGCTGGTCTCACATCTGTGAGTTCAGGCAATCCACCTGCCTAGGCCTCCTACAGTGCTAGGATTTTACAGGAGTGAGCCACCGTGCCCAGCCCACACACATGTACATTTTCTAAGGAAAAAGTCCACAGCTTTCAGCCAAAGAGTGTTGTGATCACAGTCAAGAGTAAACCACCACATTATGACCACTCTTTTGGATAGAAAGTACAACTAACTCCTACACTGATTCATCTTTAAAAGATTTTTCTGTTTTAACTGGTAGACAAACGTATAGCGTGGTCTCATTTGTGTATTCTTTCCACTTATTGAAAGAAATCCCATGGAGCCTTCAAAGCCCAACTTACATCACAATTGCTCCAAAAGGCTTGCTCAGATAACTCAGCCAGAATTAATCTATCCTATCCTTCCACTAAAATGCCTCTCTGTATCTCTACAATGGTGTTTAAAGTGATACTTCCTTTTACCTATGGTATCAGTTTTTCATTTTATTTTTTAGAGATAAGATCTCACTCTGTCACTCAGGCTAGATTGCAGTAGGGCAATCATAGCTTATTGCCGCCTTGAACCCCTGGGCTCAAGTGCTCCTCCTGCCTCAGCCTCCTAAAGAGCTGAGGTTACACTATGCCCAGCCTATACTCTATATTAAAGTTACTTGTGCAACTGCCTCCCCACATCAACAAAGCACCTTAAGGGTAGGGACTGACCACTAAATCAGAAGGAATATTTTATAATATTAAATTAATATTTTTAATATCATAAAATATTCCTTCTTCCCCCATTTGTGCATAGCATAATGCTTTGGATATTTTGTTGGATTTAATTTTTTTGTTTCATTGTCAACAAGAGACCACCCATTCTGATAATCTATTCTTCAAAAACTTTCTAAAATCAGCAATACAGTCATGCACCACATAAGGACATTTTGGTCAATGACAGTCTACATATATCATGGTGGGCCTGTAAGGTTATAATACCATTTTAACTGAACCTCTTCTACATTTAGATATGTTTAGATACATAAATATTTAACCATTGTGTTACAAGTATCTCCAGCATTCAGTGTAGTAACATTCTGTATAGATTTATAGTCTAGGAGCAAAGGCTATACCATATAGCTTAGATGTATAATAGGCTATATGTAGAAGGTTTGTGTAAGTTCACTCTACAATGTTCACAGAATGAAAAAATCACCTAACAACACCTTTTTCAGAAAATATCCCTGTCAGTTAAGCAATGCATGACTGTACTTATACATGTAGGCAGTTGGAATTGTTAAATCAAAAATCAAAGCAATTATGTGGATGATATTATGATTTCCAGTCCATGTAATAACCCTCAAACAGCTGACATTTTATTCACTTCTAACTAAATATGAAATGTGGTAATTAAAATAAAAATACTGTTGGCAGTTAACACATCACACAAAGATGAGACAGAGGCATTGTGAGACAAATCCAAGTTGATTTGAAGCCTTCTACCAGGCTGAGGCACACACATTCACTGGAGGCATTATTGTATAATTTCTGAAACATCAATAAGTGAACTTTAAGGATAGACCATTTAGGAAGTAAGAGGATATCACCTTCAAGATTATAAAAAGATTATAAAGTCTTACTGGTAATATTTACAGGAAGTCAAAGCAACTAGTAGATTCAAATTATCAACTGCAGAGGACAGTATAAGGTAATGAAGTCACAGAAATGCTATGTTTAAATTCAGGCTTTACTGTGATCATGAATCAAACACAAGGATGATAGAAACTTCCAAGATAGAATAGCTACATTCCTCCAAGCTGCCTCCTTAAAGCTAAGAAATACTCTGGAAATAACCCAACAAGTAAGCATTAAAAAGGTGAAAAGAAGGTAATGGGCTACCTAGGGAATCTCAGGACTTAAGCAGTGACACAGCAGTGGGTTCCTAGG
This sequence comes from Arctocebus calabarensis, assembly GCA_963573935.1. Classification (NCBI taxonomy): domain Eukaryota; kingdom Metazoa; phylum Chordata; class Mammalia; order Primates; family Lorisidae; genus Arctocebus; species Arctocebus calabarensis. The sequence goes on along the minus strand of CAUYON010077755.1, from coordinate 1,904 downwards.
GGTCCCTACTGCCTCCTACTCATTCAGGACAGTGTACTGTAGAAGACTCTAAACCATAACAGCCAAAAGGCATAGAGGAGCAGTTCTCAACCCATGGGTTGTGACCTACAGGAACTGTATTTAAGGGCCGCAGCATTAGGAAGGTTGAGAACCACTGGCAGAGAGGAAATGAGCTCCAAAAAGAGTCTGTTTCCATAGCAAAATGACCCAGAAAAGGGTGGTCTTATAACATAAAACCTTTTGACAATATCTACTCTATTCCAGTCAAATACCAACAGAAGAAAAACCACATAAGCCACCCACTAAGGTTTCAGCAGGGTTGAAAAGCAAGTTTTAACCTCTTACTGCCCTAAGAACTGGGAGGCATGCTCCTAGTGGCCCAGCAGGTAATCTGAGCAAAGCGGGGATCTAGCCTCCCATTCTCTACCTGGAAGCAGCAGCAGCTTTTCCAGGCTATTGTCAGTGGGGCCTAGTGGGGGAACTGAGCCTATGCCCTTATCCAGGACCAATAAGACAGAGGAGGTGCCGGGAGACTGGCCTTGCTGTCTGGCTGTCTCTCCCCTTCTCTGGCATCATCCAGGCCCAAAGGGGGGGGCCCTGGAGGTCAATAACAAAAGAGCTAATAGCCCTGTCACTAAAGTCCCAGAAGAGGAGAAGGACTGTGTGACTGAAAGAATATTTGAAGAAATAATGGCTGAAAACTCTTCCAATTTGGCAAAAGACCTAAGAATCTAAGTAAACCCCAAATAAAATAAACTGAAAGAAATCTATGCCAAGACAAATAATAAATTGCTAGACCTTAAGTCAAAAGACTACAAAAGCAGCCAGAAAAATAATGCATTTAACTTACAAAGAAAGAAAGACCAATTTGAATAACAGTAGATTTCTCTTCTGAAACTATGCAGGACAGAAAAATGTGGCATGTTTTTTAAGTTCTAAAAGAAAAGAACTGTCAACTGTGAATTCTATAGTTGGGGAAGATATCCTTCCTCAATGAAAAGGAAATAAAGACATTCTTAGACAAAGGAAAAACTAAGAGAATTTGTTTCAAACAAACTTACCCTTAAAGAATGGCTAAAGGAGGTTTTCTAAATAGAAAGGAAATGATTAAAAAAAAGAAGACGATGACCACGAAGAAGAAAGGAAATGATAACAGAAGATGACTTACATCTTCAGCAAGGGAAGACCACTATCAGAATAGGTAAAAGAGGGATAAATATGAAAGGTAAGAGTAGGGTAAAAGGATATAAGTGTAATATTCTATTTCTTACGACGTTTTAAAATCATATTTGATGAAGTAAAACCACTTGATGTGGTACTCCAAGTCTAATAGAAATATTAAGGTGTTTATATTTTGTAAGTGGGAAGGGTAAAGAGACCTAAAGGAAAATAAAATTTCTACACTTACAGTTGTAAAACACCATGGCCAGTGCACTGCAATAAATTACATATGTATGTTGTAAACCTATGACTTCTACCAAGAAAATGATACAAAGTGGGCCTGGCTTAGTGGTTCATGCCTTAATCTCAGTACTTTGGAGTACCAGGATGGAAAGATCTCTTTGAGGCCAGAGGTTCAAGAAAATGATATAAAATGTTATACAAAAAAAAAAAAATGAATCAATCAAGATAGAATCCTAAAACATGTTTAAAATAACTAACATGGGCTCAGTGCCTGTGGCTCAGCGAGCTAAGGTGCCAGCCATGTAAACCTGAGCTGGCGGGTTCAAATCCAGTCTGTGCCCGCCAACCAACAATGACGGCTGCAACCCAAACAAAAATAGCCAGGCGTTGTGGCGGGTGCCTGTAGTCCCAGCTACTTGGGAGGCAGAGGCAGGAGACTCGCTTGAGCCCAGGAATTGGAGGTTGCTGTGAGCTGTAATGCCATGACACTCTATCCAGGG
>CAUYON010077754.1:0-26376 GCA_963573935.1 Arctocebus calabarensis | reverse complement strand
ATGTGAAAGACCTTTATAAAGAGAACTATGAAACTTCAAGCAAAGAAATCGCTGAACCTGTCAACAAATGGGAAAACATAACCATGCTCATGGTTGGGAAGAATCAACATTGTTACAATGTCCAGGTTCCTTTTATAAGGTCCTGACCCCATTGTGAAGGGCCAACCCCCACAACTGGATCACCCACTTCCTCAATCCTTCATGTTGGGGATTGGGCGTCTACACATGAGTTTTGGGGACACAATCATTTAGCTCTTTGGGTTCTCAAGAGTCCTGTGGGGAGGCTCAGTAGTGATCAACCTCCTTAAACATGAGGCCTCCACCGATTTGTCTCACCCAAGGCCTGGTGTTGAGGTGAGAACAGAGTCAACACTCAGACCCAGTGGTCTCTCTGTCCTGTCATGGCCCCCAACACTACCACTCGGACACCCCTAAACTCTCATTTCACCTGCAGAGGTGCTTATGCAGGACGGCTTTCTACAGCTCCAAGTGACCATTAACCACAAGGGATGAGAACTTGAAGGTAAATGGCCCAGCGTCCTCTTCCCCTTGTGGGACCACTGGGCACATTCCATGGGACCTCTAGGACACACCCACCCATTCTGTGTCTGAGAAACTCTCTGCCCTCCCTGACTCCCGCTAGGATTCTGAGGTGGCCTCCCAGATGACCTGCAGTCCTGACCACAAGGTGCACCTTGTGGACGGGCAGCAAGAATCCTGTTTCATGGTGGGAAAACACACTGCCCCATGCACATCTGACAGTGTCTGGAGACCTCTGTGATTGGCCTCACCTGGAGTGAGGCCTGAACCTGGAGGGGCAGCCCAGGAGCGCTGACCTGAACCCTGCAGGGCCCGGGACGGTTCCAAATGTCAGCTGTGATGAGGCCCAACCCCCCTGGCCTGACATCACAGAGCTCTTCCAGTCTCGCTCTGGGACTGAGGCCTGGCTGGGTGATGGTCAGCCTTCGAACACTTAGATTCCATTCAGCATCGTTCACTCTTTGTCCCCTGCCACTGCTGCAGCCATCACAAGGCCCACTGTCCTCTGAAGGCAGGGCAGGCTCAGAGAACTTAAGGCAATGAAAACAAAACATTTACTCAAGCCACAGGTGTGCAACCCAGCGTCAGGTCCCCCACTCTCACTCATCTGCACACAACACACACGTGCACACATGCATGCCTTGAGGACAGAGCAGCCTTCCCTCTTGGTGAGGCCAGATGCACAGTGGAACTCCTGGGAGGATCTGACATGCAACTCTGTGCACGCACAACTCCTCATTAAAAACAGCCGAGCAAGGACTTCCCTGCTGCTGCTGGGCAGAAGGCTCCTCACAGTTCCCGGGTCCCTTTCCTTTTAGGCAACAACCCTCCTCACAGCTGTGGATGCCTGAGCTCTCGCCCTGCGATAGCCATGGCTGTCTCTGCCACCTGACCAGGAGGCCTCGTTCTCCTTAGGGTTCTTGCACAGGCCTCTTCACAATGTTAGAAACTCCTTTTCTGAATGGATGGGTAAGTCCCCCTGGCCAGGAGGAAGAAATGACATGTAAAATATCACACCTACATTTAAGCATTTGCTCTGGACTGGACTCCTCTGCACCCCCAAATTCATGAGTTGAAGTCTTACCCTTAAGACCTCAGCAGGGAACTTATTTGGAGACAGGGTCTTTAGTGAGGTGACGAATGTAAAGTGAGGTCATTGGGGTGGGCCCTAATCCAACAGGATGGGACCCTTATAGAGATTGGGACTCATATGCACACAGAGGTAAGGCCCCAGAAGGACACAGGGTGACTGTCCACATGCCAGGAAAGGGGGAACCAGCCCAGCTGACACCTTCACTTGACTTTTGGCCTCCAAGACTAAATGAACATTTTTTTGCCTAACCCCCATCCGAGGTGCTTGGTCGGGGCAGCGCAGACCAAGGCAGCAGCCCCAAGTGGTTCACTGACACAGCTTCCTGAGAGCCACTCCTGGTGACCTAAGGTGTGGGGTTAGCTCAACTCCTGATACTGGCGGCCAGGGGGGGCTGACCCACCCCAGCCCTCCTCCCTGTGGAAGCAGCCTTCAAACTTGTAGGTGTGGCCATCCCCCAGCAGGAGCCGGCTCCCCCAGGCCCTGTCTGGGTTCACCCAAGGGACTTCCTAAACCAGGAAAGCAGTGGAACTAAGGTTTTTAAATTTCTGATACTGAGTCATAGGAAGCCTTGTAGTGTCCTCCTGGGTCTCTTGGGAAGCCCCTCTGAGTAGCAGGCCGGTGATCAGGCCTGCTGGAGGTGCCTCTTAGCGCACCAGGGCCATCACGGCAGTGGATCCTGCAGCCAGTATCAGGTAGACCACAAACCGCTCAGCTGAGCCCTTCCCAAACTCCTCACAGAATTGTGAGCAATGTATTGTGGTGATGTAACCCCCCAAGCTTGGGGTAGACTGTCATGCAACACAGGAGACCTAGACTGTCACCGTTTCTTCCCAGAGCCCGGAGGATCCTCACACACACTTAAAGAACAACTGCCCTGCCCTATGCGGTACCTACCTGCGGGCAGAGCTCAGGGACAGTGAATTAAACTATCCAGAAGGTGTATTTACTTTTATTGAAAAAGTGTTTTTAGGTATAAAGACACATTAAGACCGAAGAGAGTAATAAGTAACATTTAGGGCACTCCCTACGTAAGAGTCAAATGCTTCCAACTCCTGGCATCTTCACTCCCTCGATCAGGTACAACTATGTTCCAAAAGACTTGACGCGGCGGTAACCTTGCGCCTTTCTCTGGAGGGGAAGGGGCTACATCTGCCTCTGCTTGTGCCTGGGGTTGGTTTTGCAGTAGATGAACCACCGCCCCCGCCTCTTCACCAGGTAGCAGTCCTTGCAGCGCTTCTTGAGGACGCCTTTGGTCTTGAAGCCCAGCGCGGGCTGCGGGCAGGGCAAGGGGCCGCGCAGGAGCGGAGGCCTGGCACCTCGGAGGGGACCGGTCAGGAGCGTGGAGAAGGCGGGGAGGTTCGGGGCGCGGGGGCCGAGACGGAGCAGGGGGCTCACGAGCCAGGCCACCATCCTCTGCACCAACAGCGTAGTCATGTCGCGCGGCCAGGTCTGCGGGGAGAAGGGCTGTCACATCCGCTCTGCGCCTCGCCCAGGGGGCCGCCCGTGCTGGTCCGACACCTGGGAAGGGGGCCGGGGCGCTGCGAGCTTCAGCCGGCAGGACCGAGCCCGGAGCGGGGGCGGCCTCACCCGGGACCACCGGATGCGAACGCGTCGGACTTGAGCCCACAGCCCACCCGTCCGGACCGAGGCACCCTTGCAGCCCGGCTGACCCGGGCCCGCAGGCCCTGTCGGGGTCTCTGGACTCCCGCGCCCGGCCCACACTCCTCCGACCGTGGCCTGCAGTTCCGGGGTAACCAGCCCCGCCCTCGCCGCCGCACGGCCCCCGCAACCGTACACCCGGGACGCCCGGGACCCCTGACCTGGAAAGAAGGTACCCAGATCCGCAGTAACACCAAGCACTGCGCCTGCGCACCAGGTTAGGGAGGACGCCGCCGCCAGGAAGAAAGATGGCGGCGGGAACTCCCGTGGTAATACCTAGAGCGGAGAGGGAGGCGCATGCGTGCTTGCGTTGGTGGCCGCGTCCTCCAGCCTGCCGGCTGCTGGGTCGCAGGGTGAAGTGGGAGAGGGGGAATTGCAAAAGTGGAAACGAAAATGGTTACTCAGAATGAAAAAGAGATTCGACCAATTAGACCTCACACAAAACGGACAAAACCATTTTTTAAGAGTACGATCTTGGGAGAAATGTATCACGTCAAAGGGAAAAACCCAAATGCTCTTAGACAAAATGGTTTATTCTGAGCTAAATATGTGCGACCAGGGCAGGAGCCAACCCAAGAATCCTTGAGCAGTTGGTCCCAAGATGGTCTCTTAGTTTGGTTTTTGACGTTTCGGAGAGGTAGGACTTGCAAATAGAGTCATCAATCAACACACTGATTGGGCCCCCCAAAGGCGGGACATCCTGAAGGAGGTTACAGGCTGGTTTAAAGATGCTTTGATTTGTAATTGGTTAAAGAACTAAAGCTTTATCTAAAGCCTTGAAATATTTTAAGTTAAAGAATCTACTAAAGGTAAGACACAAGAGAGCAACTCAAGTGAACTATAAGCAAAGTGATGGCTTGCAGGTAATTTACTTTTACCCTGCATAGCTTTAGGGCCTACTAATAATTTAGTATCGTATTGCCACAACAGACCCATTTTCTTAGTCTTATCTCTATTTCAACATTAATACTGGTCAGTTGTTGAGTCCTTTCCCTTTGTGGCCAGGACTTAAATTTTAAGGTTTTTTTTGGGTCTCCTTCACCAAGAGCAGTCTGTTCAATTGGCAAGGAGCTTGGGATTTTATTTTAGTTACGACTGACTTTTGGGAAGATGGGTAAATAGACAATGGTCCCAACTGTTCTTTTTCTTTCTCCATTGTAGAAAAGTTCAAACATACAGGAAACCAGCAAGAATTTTACAGTGAACACCCATATGCCCACCGCTTAGATTCCACGCTCAGGTCTCTATCAGGGAATCCATCCCTCTTACTTTTTTTGTACGTGGCAGTGAGCTGCAGACCTGGCTACCTCTATCCCTCCTTGCACACTGCTAGCTCAGAGCCCACTCCTGCACCTGCCCAGGTGGAGCAGAACAAATCTGCTCTGGTCTAGTCTGCTGAGACATATTTCCGTTTCCGGGAGGTCTTCACGTGCATGCTTGTTTCTTGTCGACTTCACCCCTTTTCTGTATCACCTTCCCAACTTCCCATCCATCTCTAGAGTTTTGTTCTTGGAGTCATCTAGTTCTCAGGCTCCGGCCACAGCAGAGAAAAGGCCGATACTGGACCGTCAAGCAGGAAATTGTTCCCAGTTTGGGCTGAATTGCCAGCTGGGATTGTACCAGGCAGCTGTGAACAAAATGAGCCTTTTTAGAGGCTGTATTTGCACGCTGGGTAGAAGCAATTGTAGTTTTATTGCAGAAAGTATTTGGGGGGAAATACTCGATCACACGGGAATGAACAGATCTACTGCACTTAAGTTTCTTCTGCAAAGCAATCGACCCCTTCACCCAATAGATCATTTGACATTTAAACGTCTCAAGATTATCGATTACCATAAAGAATATAAACAATGTCTCCTCAGTTTATCTTCTCCCCTGCCTTTCCCCCCACGTAAGAATCACAGGGCAGCGGCCACACGCGGAGGACCGCGCACGCAGCAGAAAACCTTGCCCCGCCGACTCCGGCCGCAGACTGCACCTTCCAGGCCGATCACACCGCGCATGCGCACACTCCGTCTAGTCCACAGCTCGCTCTCCCGCCCAGGGCGAAAGAAGTCCCGAGAGTGCGGACGCCGCCGGAAGCCGCGCGCCTGCGTCTGCGTTAGGCGCTACGTTGCGCCGGGTCAAGGGTCAGCCGCGCAAAATGGCGGCGTCTGTGACCTTCTGCCGGCTGCTGGGTCCGGCCGGCACGGTAGCCCAGAACCTGCCCAGGGGCGCCAGGTATTTTGGGGTGCGGACCTCGCCGACCGGGGAGAAGGTCACGCACACTGGCCAGGTAAGTCTGCGGGGCTCAGGACGCCCTCCATACCTGGCACCCGAGCCGCGGAGAGGGGCGACCGGGATGCCGGTTTCCGGACCCTCCGGGTCTGCACCTCGCCCCGCGCGGGTGGCGGCCAGCCTGGGCCTCCGTCGCAGTCTCACCCGGTGACACGCTCACCCCGTGGGCGCCGCCTGTCCGGACGGCGGTGGTCCCAGAGCCGGGTGTCCCCGGAGGGCTCCCCGCGGCCTCGGTAATGACTGGAACATCCCGAGGAGTCTGTTGCGGTCTCGGGCAGCAGGTGCCTGTGGCTGACCGGGCCGGGGCGGGGCCGTCCCCTTTTCCACCCCTCCTTCCCGGGCCGCCTCCCAGCGCTGTCCTGGCTTCCGTCTTTGAGTTAATGTTTCCGCCGTTATCACCGCTGTACCGTGCTGAAAAATGTCCCTGACAACACACCGTGTCCCTCATGTGTTTTGCCTAATTATCAATGGCCTAAAAGTTCAGAAAAACACTTTTTTGTAATATTTATGATTGACTTTAAGTGACTACTTTTAGAATAAAGCTCTAAAAATATCAGGTCTTTTTTCTTCCCCCTAGGTTTATGATGATAAAGACTACAGAAAAATTAGATTTGCAGGTCGTCAGAAAGAGGTAAGTAAATGATTAGTAAAAGTGAGGTAAGCTTTAAAAACTTTTATGTAACCACAGAAATAAAAATTTCATGTATAAGATTTAAATAAACTCTCCCCACATTTTGATCACCCTTGAACTCTGGAGTTCTACATTTTTCAGAAAGGCTAATTGTATCCATTTTTCATTTTTCTCCCTTGAAATACATAATAAATATTTTGCAGTTGTAGTTCTGGTTTATCTATAAATGAGAGTTTTTTCTTTCTCATTTTTATGCCTTTTATACTCTTAAGACTCTGAAATTAAGGTAAATCATATCAACTTTTAAAAATCGCCTTTGAAACCATTTTTTAGAGTGTGTTTTTCAAAGTTCTCAGCAAATATATGAGGCTCTGTTTTTTTTTTTTTTTTTTTTTTTGAGACAGAGCCTCAAGCTGTCACCCTGGATAGAGTGCTGTGGCATCACAGCTCACAGCAACCTCCAATTCCTGGGCTCAAGCGAGTCTCCTGCCTCCTCCTCCCAAGTAGCTGGGACTACAGACGCCCCGCACAACGCCTGGCCATTTTTTTGGTTGCAGCCCATCATTGTTGTTTGGCAGCCAGGCTGGATTCGAACCCGCCAGCTCAAGTGTATGTGGCTGGCGCCTTAGCCTGTTGAGCCACAGGCGCTGAGCCTTTTTTTTTTTTTTTTTTTTGCAGTTTTTGGCCGGAGCTGGGTTTGAACCTGCCACCTCCGGCATATGGGGCCGGTGCCCTACTCCTTTGAGCCCCAGGTGCCAACCAAATTTAGTTTCATCTTTTTTTTTTTTTTTTTTTTTTGCTGTATTTTTACTGGGACTTAATACTGGCAAACTGAATTTGGCACATGAATTATTCTTTTCTGAGTGGGTCTAACTACTCTACACATCGTAAAGGAAGATGAATTGAATCAGACAACCCGTGTGTGTGACTGCTGGGAAGAGAATGTCGAGATTGGAGTCCTTCTGCCTAAATAAGCCTGTTCTCTTCTCTAATTCCCTTTCTAATGCATGTTTGGACCAGCTCCCAAATTCTTATTCCTGCATGTTCCCTGAATTTTTTTTGTCCTTCATAGCCACCTATGGTCATTCTCTGTCCTACTCTGCCCAATTCTGGCATCCTGTTGGTTCTTCTTGTTACATCTTTGCTGCCCTGCCCACTTCCCCCTGATCTTAGTTACATTGCCCCTTCCAGTGTCTGTTTTCTCTGCTGACATTGGGGAGCTATAGGACACTCTAGAGAAGCTCACAGGATCACGACTGTCTCACAGTAAATTCACGTTCTCAAAATCCAGCCATTTCCCTGCTGTGTGGTCTGATGAGTGGGTAGCAGAGACGTTTGTGTTCTGGCGACTGATGAATTGGTAGCACTGGGTGTCAGGTTGAGAAGGATCCTGGAGCCAGGTTTAGAGTGCTGTGATAGGCAGAGAAAGGCCTTGGGTCTAGTGATTTGTCCCTCTGGTGGAGTGGAAGCCTCACAGGCTTAAGGTTGATTCGCAGCCTCTGAAGCTCAGGATTCTCTTTTGTAAGATGGAAGCCAAGGGAGTATTGTTTGTAGAATCGTAAATCTCTAGTGAAGATTTACAACATAAATTGTGTAGTAAGAGTTGGTGTGTGGTAAGTCCCGCTCCTCTCCATTCTCAGATACGCTTTTCTGTTTCTTCTTTGAGTTGTTATTGTTCCTATCAACATGGTATCTTTTCCATGTGCTGCTCTTTCCAACCCTGTAGCCTAGAGGTCCACCACAAGGAGCTCGTGGCACGGGGGCATCCTTCCTATGCACAGACCGTCTCTAGTTGGTCCGGTACAGGGCAATGTGGGAACACTGTGAAAGTAAAACAGACAGATTAGAGATGTTGAAGCCAGTGAAGGTGGAGGCAGAGGAGGGCAAGTGGTGCCATTTTCCTGGTGTCGTCTTTCCTGGGTGCTGACCTGGCTTGTGACCCTTAGGACTCGGCTGGTTCAGTCCCTCCAGTGCCTTTTCCTTATCCAGCTCCAGAGTGCCAGGGAACACCTGGTGTTACGGAAAGGCATGAGGCGTGTTTGTAATATGACGAGCAGGCATCCTGCTCAGGCGTTCCTTCTTTCAACAAAAATCTGGTGTTTAGTGCTGTTTTTAATAGTATTCTTTGGTTATAAGAGACCTTATATTTTTAGAACCCTTTAGTTTTACAGCAAAACCGAAGGGAGCAGGCTCTCTGGTAGATCCTCCCTGATGGTTTCTGCCATCACTGACCTCTTGTTTGTCTGCTGCCTTGGCACAGCTGATGAAGCAGCATCAGTACATTGTTACTGGCTCATTCCACAGTCCACATTGAAGTTCACTTTCAGTATTGTATGGTCTGTGGGTTTGGACAGAGCATACTGACCTGTGTCCAGCAAGACAGGGTCATGCAGACTAGTTTCCCTACCCTGGGAACCCTCCCTACCCCACCCATGCCTCCTCTCCCCACACTCCTGGCAATCCCTGATACTCCTGTCTGTTGAGTTTTGTGTAGTAGTAAGGTAAGAAATAATCCAAATCTGAACTTAATCTGAAGAAGAAATGTAGCAGGAACCTAGGTAGTTGAGCCAGAAGAGGGGAAAGTTTCCGTGCATGGCTGCTGCTGTGGTCTGCCTACGTCTGCAGTGTGGTCCCTGGGCCCTGGCCGGTGATAGGAAGGGCATGCCGCCTATCCCCTACCTGCACAGAAGGGGCCAGAGGTCAGGCCTACCATGGTCCTGGAGCAGGTCACACGATTGAAATAGGGGGCTAGAACTGACTTGAAAGTGACCAGCTAATTCTCTGTTGTTCACATAGAAATATTTTCATTATGTTTTAGTCATACACGTAAAATTAAAATGGAAAGGATGATGTAGTGAGAAGTGATAGTAAGAGTGATGACAACCTAACAATGGCAGTGATGCCCCCGGAGCCAGGTGAAGCCACTGGGAGCTGGGTGATGCCCCCCGGAGCAGGGGGAAGCCCCTGGGAGCTGGTTACTTGCAGGCATCAGTTGGCCATCTGGGTGTATCTGGCATGGGCTCTGAGCTGCCCTGCCTGGCTGCATGAGGACCCTGCTGCCCACCGTTGAGCTTTTTAAGAGGTAGGTAGGGCGCCGGCCACATATACCAAGGCAGGTTCAATCCTGGCATGGGCCAGCTAAAACAACGACAACTGCAACACACAAAAAAGTAGCTGGGTGTTGTGGCAGGCACCTGTAGTCCCAGCTACTTGGGAGACTGAGGCAAGAGAATTGCTTAAGCCCAAGAGTTTAAGGTTGCTGTGAGCTGTGATGGCACAGTGACATAATGAGATTCTGTCTCAAAAAAAAAAAATAAGTGCTGAGGTCTCTGTCTACAGAGGAAGGTGCTGAGAGTGGCTTTCCTGAGAGGCCACAGGGAGTGTCAGCCAGACCACAGCAGCCCTCATCACAGAGAGGCAGGCTTCATTTTTAGTGTTTGAAAAGAAACAGAAACGTAGAATGACAGGAGGCAAGGATGTGCTGAGCCAGCCTCTGAGCTGCCCCTTCCCCACTTGTGTCAGGATTATGATGCAGCCAGGGCAAGTCCTTGCGTCCAGACGTGTTGACACATTCCCCCTCCCACACAACCCATGACAGGGCATCCGTACAGGTTGGAGATGTGTTCTGGGCATTTTACAGCTTCCTAGACCCCTTGGCTGGCAGAGGTGAGTCTAGTTGTGACCCTGTGACTGCCCCTGCCTGGCCTCTCTCTGTACTTTGTTAGCAACCTTAAAGTGCATCCAGCAGCAGGCTTAGGAGCAGCCTCACGTGGTGCTGGTGCTGACTTGTGTTTGTTGTGTCGTTAGTGTGAGTGTTAGCCTCCTAAGAAGAGCGCGTGCAGATTTTGTTAGTGGGAATAATTAACTGGGAGTAGTGCTCAGAGTCAGAAAAAAAATGCCAAAGAGTTTTCAGGGTCTCAGGCCCCCCAAACAAGAAAGCAGGTATGTTGGTGAGGGTGTGGAGAAATGAGAACCTTGGGTGTTGCTGGTGGGAATGGAAAATGGTGCAGCCACTGAGAAAGACAGGACGGAGGGCCCTCAAAGAGTGAAAAATGTGACAACTACCTGATCCAGCAGTTTCACTCTGGGGTATATACCCAAAGGAACTGGAAGAAAAGGAGCCTGGTACGTCCATGTTCACAGTACAGAACGTGGGGGCAGCCCAGGGTCCTCTGACAGGAGAGTGGGTCACACAGTGGGTGACCCTGGAGGGCGTTAGGCTCTGCAGTAAGACAGTCACAGAGGGGCAAGGACTGTGTGATTCCACCATGAGGTGCCAGGGTAGTAAAGTCCTAGAGACAGAAAGGCAATGGCTGTGGGGGTCTGTGGAGGGAGGGGAGTTAGCATGTCATGGGGATGGAGCTTTAGTTGGGACAGTAACCGTCCGGAGGTGGTGAAGTGTGACTGTGAGGCCACTGATCCGTGCCCTTAGTAGTGGCTACTGTGGTAAATTTTATATATGTGGATTTTAGTGCAATAAGAAAATTGAGGAGGGGAGTGGCTTCGGCCTGTGTGGAGAATTGACTGGAGGTTCTTTTCAGAGGCCCTGGTGACCAGTGCTCGCTCGTTCTTGCTTCCCCCAGGCAGTGGTCAGGCAGACCGCACAGGTGCTGCAGCCGTTCCTGCTGCAGGTGCTGAGGCTGGTGAGCGTGCTGGTTGTCACCTGGCTGAGGACTCACTCCTGGGACCTGTCAGCAGACTCATGCCGTCTTTCCTCCTGGGCTGACCAGTCATTTGTGTTGTCCCATGCTACCGGGTCCCCATCTGACTCATGTTGGTGCTCACATGTGTGGCCATGGGTGGGACAGCTGAAGGGTTGAGAAGAGAGTGCTGAGTGCCTGTTGGTCAGTAGCCCCAGAAGCAGCCACCCCGTGGACCGAGGTGAGTCGGGAGGAGGAAGAGCAGCCAGGTCCTGTGTGTGCAGTCCGTCTGGTGCCCACCGGAGCTCTGGGCAGGAGCAGCTGGCCCATGTTGCGGATGTGGCCCAGAGCCCATCAGCGCCCACCAGTAGCTGGTGGGGCCCCGGGCAGCCTCTGAAGAGAGGAAGGCTGGATGCAGATGCCCGCCCTCCCCCTGCAGGGCTGGTGATGCAGGGGGAGTTCTGCCTCAGTGCTGCCTCCGGGCTTGGGTTTGCTGGCATCTGTCTGATTGTCCTGAAGCAGCAGCCTGGGAGCCTTCAAGAGAATTTAGGGACTCAGGAGTTGTGGCCTCCATCATGGCATCTCTGGAGTGGGTCCCATCAGCTCTGTGCTGGTGTGGGCGTGGCAATCTGGTATTTGAATGAATCTTGAATTCAGGTGAAGCTTAGGTCTCTGCTTCCTCCAGAAAAGCTCAGACTCTGAGAAGTAGTGTTCCCGAGAGGGACCCAGGGGAATATCCTTGAAACTAAATTCTTCAGTAAAGTCCCAGGCTGGGATGCTGGTGGCTGAGTTGGTAAGTGGCTCTGGGACTTGCTTTGAAGGGTGGACTAGGCCCCGTGTCAGTGCCCAGCATCCCAAGGGAAGTGCTGCAGGGTGACCATAGTGGCATTCCGCAGTGAGGGGCGCAGGGCTCTGAATGTGTGAGCTTACTTGTCATACCTTAATTGTATATATAGAGAGAAATGTATTTAGCTAGATACAATTATTGGTATTAATGCTGAAAGTACCTGATGTTCTGATAATTGAACTGAGCCTTTATTTTGAACCTAAAAAGGTCCATTAATGGGGTGACTATTTTACAGAACATGGGGTATTTAGCTGGGTTGTCATTTCCTTTTTGCACTGGTTTGATAATATCACAGAATTTTGTGTTTTGTCTCTAAGAGACTTAATCTCAGTTTGACATAAAGGAATGAACATTCTGTGGGAACTGTCAGTCTCTCAAAAAAGTGTGAGCTGTGAAGAGAACAGGTCACTGACAAATGAATTAAACCAAAATGTGTCTGTGCCCAAACCACTTGGTCATTTAGGAGGGCAGTTGGAAAGGTGGTTTCCCATTTGTACATTGGTGATGTGTGAGAGTCCAATGGCCAAGGTGAGGGCCCCGCTTGCGCTTAGAGAGTCCCGCGTATCCTGTGTGCCACTTGCAGAGTCCCGTGTGTCCTGTGAGCCACTTGCAGGGTCCTGGGTCCTGTGTTGGCCCCTCTGCCCCTAACTTCTGGTGAAATCCAGCTGTGCTCCCTCCCCCAGCCCCTCCCTGGGAGGAAGCAGCAGCACAGGGTGGGGTCGAGCACAGGGCGAGCTGTGTCCTGTGTGATGAGTCCGGAGCTAGACATCGGTGATGGGCAGCAGGGTCGCCCTAGAGCTGTGCACGGTATGTGATTGGAGGGCACTTGCGTCAATCAGTCACCAGCGTCAAGGCGTCAGTTGCCCTTCCTGCGGGGCTGGGTTCTGGCGGCCGTGATTTGGGGCCTGGCAGTTTGTTAGTGCGGCCTTCGTGACACGTTGTCTCCTAGACAGACACCATATTATTTACACCGTAAGGCTTCATTTGTATGGTTAGCTGCCTCGCCAGCAGCAGAGTGACAGACCATCGCTCGCTCCACAGCTGCTGTAAGGTGCTACCACAGGGCAGCTGGGCTGTCAGCCACAGCTCTGTGTTTCTGAACTTGTAAAACAGCCTGGGGACCTGCCGCTAGTGGTGGTATGGTGTGGCTTCATTTTCCACTGACCTCCTACTGTGTCCTGGAAGTAGATCTTAGGGGAAAGCTTTATAAAATGGTAATCTCTGACAGAGCCACTTAAAAATAAACCTTTCTGAAATGTTAGTGTCTGCAAGGGAGATCTATGAGGGAAAAGCTGTGCCCTCCTGATTCCCTGTGCCTGTGTGGCTGGGGACTGGGCCTCTGGTCTCCAGAAGTGGGAGGTTGTCGTGTGTCTCACTGCCGTTTTCCACTTTGGTGAGGTTAAAGGTGAACCCAGGGAGGTCATGCCCGAGAGCCCAGTGCTGGACACAGACCGTTGCTGCTGAGGTCAAGCATGTGTGCAGAGGGTGGCTGTGAGCCAGCAGGTGACTTCAGAAAGGAAGACGCTGGGTGGGGGGATCGTGGGGGTGAGGCACACAGGGTGTGGAGATGGGGCCTCCCCTGCACTCACAGACATGGGCGCTGCCCCCTGCACGGTTCGCTAGCTTGGGTATCATAAAATACTTTGTTTTCCAAGCCAGGATGTTTAATCACATTAAAAAAAACAAAACAAAACAAAAAAACTTTGTGAAGTAGAGGGAAGGGCATTACGACTCTCTCTTCCTGTGTGTCCAGACACTCAGCACTTGTAACCCATCTGATCCTTGTGATGGCGAATCTGGCTTCAGCTCTGCGACACCCTGGCCCCACAGGCCCCGGGTAATCTTGGAGCAGTTTTTTGATAGCATGCCATTGAATCTTCTGAATTGATTTGTATTCAGTCTTCTGAAGTTGACTCTTGGACAGTTTGGGCCTCAACGTGCAGGTCCGCTCGTGGGGAGCTGCCGCAGCCTCTGCCACCCTGAGACAGCGAGTGCCCCCCGCTCCCACCCCCGTGGGGACTCAGAGCGAGGACCTTTGTGATGATCCCTTCAGAGTAAATGTTTTCTCTGCCTTGTTTTTCTCGTAGCATTTTCTTTTCTCTAGTTTACTTTACTGTAAGAATGCTGTGTATAATCAGTGCCTATAACGCTGAGTTAATCAACTTTTATGTCATCAGTAAGCTCCGGGTCAGCCATGGGCTGTTAGTAGTTGCGTCTTGGGGACTCAGAGTCACAGATAGATTCTCACCTGTGCCAGCGGCAGGGCCTCTAGTCCACACGTTAAAGGGTCAGTTGGACCCTCAAAGATACTAATGTGACAGCAGCATTATTATTAACACCTGAAAAATCAGTGATTCCTTTAAACACCTAGGTGATGTTAAATATTTTTGATTGTGTGAAATTGTAAAAAATGTTCCAGCTTTACTTGGTGTTCACTTAAGTTCCCTGCGCACCACTGTCGAGGTTTCCCTTACTTCTGTTAGTCTGTAGGTTCCCAGTGGTTCCTCCCTACTCCTTTCCCTGTTTCTTTTTTTCCTCTTTGAATTTACTTGTTAAAGAATCCAGGTCACGTCCAGTCATCTGCAGCTGGTTTGTTGCCTCATCCTTTGTGGGGTTGGATGTGTCTGCTGTGCCTGCCTGTTGTGCAGGTGAGGCGTGTCATGGCCTCCTGTTGCCAGGGGAGCTAGGCGTCATGGCCGCCTGTTGTGTAGGTGAGCCGGGGGGCACGGCCGCCTGTTGTGTAGGTGAGCTGGGGGCACGGTCGCCTGTTGTGCAGGTGAGCCGGCAGCACGGCCGCCTGTTGCCAGGGGAGCTGGGCGTCACGGCTGCCTGTTTCTCAGGTGAGGCGCGTCATGGCCCAGCAGAGGCAGGTCCTGGTGTGCTGAGTCTGCTGTATGGAGACTTGATTCTTCAACTTCTTTACCAGTCTTTAAGGTAATGAGTGATTACATTGTTCGTTTATGCTTCTATAATAGAATGCCCAACACTGGGTAGTTGTAAATACAGTGATTACCCTGTTCGTTTGTGCTTCTATAACAGAATGTGCCCAACAGTGGGTAATTGTAAGGAAAAGTGATTTATTTCTTGTGTTTCCGAGGTCAAGGGGCCTCCATCTGGCAAGAGCCTTCCTGCCGTGTCATCTGGCTGCAGAAAGCAGAGGGCAGAAGCGAAGGGGGATGGAACTCACCCTTTACCAGCAGCTCTCCTGAGATGGTGACCTGCTCACCTCTTGAAGTCCCCGTCTCCCAACACTGAGCTTGGGGGCACTAAGACCATTCACCTCTAGGGTAATTGATAAGGATTGTTTTTGGTCTGGTCTAGAGTGCATGGCATCATAGCTCAGAGCAACCTCAAACTCCTGGGATCAGGCGACCCTCCTGCCTTAGCCTCCTGAGTAGCTGGGACTACAAGTGCCTGCCGCCACTCCTAGATAATTTTTCTGTTGTTTTTAGAGATGGGGTCTCACTCTTGGCCTCCATCAGTCCTCCTGCCGCAGTCTCCAGAGTGTTGGGATTACAGGCGTGAGCCCCCACACCCTTACACGATCTGATGTATGCTTATGAATTCTGGGCTCAAGTCTCTGTTGTGCTGCCGTTATTTGTAGTGTGACCCCATTGACCTTGCAGTTCCCCATGTCCCACGGTGTCCCGTGGGAGGTTCCCCCAGTGACTGATCCCCTGACATGGCCTTACTTGAGTTTCACACTTCCTCACTTCTGTCACCCTACAAGTCTTATGTGTGACATTTCCTGCCCTGCCCCTGGAATCATTTCTTGAGAGAGCCCAGCCCTGTCAGTGTGAAGGGTGGCCGCGGGGTGCTCACCGTTGCGGGGTTGGTCCCTGCCGTTCAAATAGGAAGGGCTGTGTGAGAATCAGACCCTCCCTGAGTGCGAGCCGCTCCCTCCAAGTTAAATTCAGCATCACGAGACCTTTACTGCTCAGTCCGTCTCACCTGTCTCCTTGTCCCCACGCTGCAAGTCCTGGTTTTTCAAGAACAGCTCATTTCACTCTGGAAGTGGCCGTGTTCACAAGGAGTGTCCTTTCGGAGGTGTTGCTGCTATCTGTTTTAAAGTTGCTCACAATAGCTTAGGGCCTTTGTGTCTTTATTTCTTAAAGAAATAAAGTTTCAATTTTATAACTTAGGAAATGTAATCATGGTTTCAGTGTCCAGTTTATAAAACGTCCGAGTCTGACCTCCCCCGTCCCTCACTGCTCCTTCCCACCACACACTGGTAACTTTCTAAAAGGCTGTCCGTCTGGCTCTCTTTAAATATGTGACCGTGTACACACCTCCCTCCTCCGTGTGGGTGACTGGGCGCTCTGCGCTGTACGAACTGTGTCCCTGGACAGCGTGTCCTGCCCTCAGTGCTGTGTGCCTGGGGGGTGTGTCCTGTTCTAAGTGCAGTGTGCCCTGGGTGGAGTGTCCTGCCCTAAGTGCCGTGTCCCTGGGGGGGGTGTCCTGTGCTGTATGCACTGTGTCTCTGGTCAGCGTGTCCTGTTCTAAGTGCATTGTCCCCTGGGTGGAGTGTCCTGTCGTCTGGACAGTGCATGGAGACCCCTTCCCCTTGGAGCTGCATTGTGCTCCGTGAGTGGTTTCTATCCTGGCCTGTTCAGCCCGTTCCTATCTTGGGGACCTTTGTGTTGTGTTGGAGAGATAAGCCTGAGTTTCCAGCAAATGAAAACAAGGAGTCACATGTCGGGGTGCTTCAGAAAAGACTGTTTGGACCAGAGAACCATTCAGCAGACAAAGAAGGATGCTCCAGCCACCCTTGCCATGAACGGGTAGCAGTTGTGAGCACCTGCGTGTCTGGGGTACAGAGTATGTAGAGCATTGTGTGCAGGAAGGTGGGAGGAAGCTCAGGAGGGGTCACCTGGTTGCAGCAGGTGCGCCATCAGGGCCTGAGTGGGGTCATAGAGGGCAGATGGTCTCATCAGTGAGCTGACTCCTGACAGACACCAGGTGTTACAGCCAGGTAAGTTTCCAACTCCTCGGGTTAGAAAAATGATGAAGTAAATCAAAACATAAGAAGGGATGATAACAGCAGAGTTAATTAAGTAGAAAATATAGGTAGATGAATTCATAAGTCAAAGTCCTGGTTTTGTGAGAAAATAAACCACTAATCGTTGATTATTAAGCCACATGACTGAAAAGGGGGGGTGCACAGATGCCAACAGTGAGTGCCCAGGGAGTAGTCACTGGTGGGGACGTTCCGGTTCAGCATGTGTTTACATTGCACACTTCTGTGCAAATAAATTGGAACATTTAGATGAAGTGGGAAGTTTTTAGGAGAAAACAGTTCACCAACATTCATCCCAGTAGAGGTAGAAGGCTAACACAGCTCACTGTCTGCATAAGTGGGGAGAGTGACCACAGGGTGACCTCAGGGGACACACGGTCCAGGTGACATCCCAGGGACACTCCACCAGGCCTGTAGGCGTGAGGTGACCTTGGTGCTCTGTGACCTTTGTCAGAATGTAGAGCAAGAAGGAAAACTCAGATTCTTTGTGAGACACAGAGGTAAGGATGGCATTTACAGCTAATAAACACAGAGCAGCAATATCGTGAATGTTTATACAAAAGTCAGTGTCAAATGTTGGCGAGCACCCCAGTACCACGGTGAGAGTTTATACTGGGAAATCTGATACTCCTTACCAGATGAGGTACGCTGGGGTGCAAAATCATACGACTATCTTCATAAATGCTCAAAGGTTTGACAAAATTTAATACCCATTTCTGAACGGAAACTCTTGAGAAAATATAGGAATTGATAGATACTTCCTTGACATAGTGACATGTGTTTGGCTACATTTAAAACCTACATTACACTAAAAAATGTCTAAAGACTTTGCCTGCAGTCAGGAGCAAGGCATAGATACCCACGTCTGTAGTCCTGCTTACTGAATTAGAGGCAGAAGAATTAGGAAAAAGTAGTAAAAGTATCTATTTGGAGGTAAAATGATATATATAAAAACCCTTAAGAGTCAATGATAAAACTAACTCAAAAGAATTGGTGGAAGGTGTAATGGATGAGGAACTCGGAACACAGGCCACAGACACGAGAACACGCTTGGGAAGAGTTGGTAGCTGGCCGTGCCCTCTGACCCAGGGGAGGCGGGAGGGTGAATCTGACACATCAGTGCCACACTTCCTAAGCTTGGTCGCCACGCAGGTCACATGAGGTAACATGCTTACAAGGTGACGCGGGGCAAATGAGGGGCAGCCCTGTGCGGTGCTGTGCAGAGAGGGACAGACGGGACAGGAGCAGGGACCTGGCAGGCCAGAGAGGCTGCTCCCAGGGAGGACGGACGGTGGGGTGCTGTGCATGCTCTGGGTCTTGCTCCCTTCCTGTAAGTTCAGACTTACATCCAAGTGAAAAGTAAGCGTGTGTGTGTGCACCTGCTTGAGATTAAACAGTCTGTGTGATGATATTTAAGGGAAAGTATACAACTAGGGCTGGGCTGACAGTGGGTCAGGGGTCTTCTCCAGGTAGTTTGTGAAGTAGCAGTTTTCATATTTGTGTCAGTTTTCCTTTTCTTTTTGTTCCAGGTGAATGAAAACTTTGCCATTGATTTGATAGCAGAACAGCCCGTGAGTGAAGTGGGGAGCCGGGTGATATCGTGTGATGGCGGCGGGGGTGCCCTGGGCCACCCCAAGGTGTACATAAACTTGGTGGGTAGCTGCCGGGCGTGCACGTGTGGCCTGTCCGGCCTCAGGGCTCACTTGGTCTCCTCCCTCCTGCTGCCCTCTCTGCCCAGTGTGCACACTGTGGGCACAGCCCCTCAGCCCAGGGGAATGGCCTCTTCAGAGACACTGAAGCGTGGTGCCCGCTGAGCCGCTCCCCTCCCCTTCTCACTCCTGTAGGCGCACGTTCCTCTGAATCAAACTCATTCAGCCCCGGCTGCCGTAGAGGCCCCCAGACCGGGCAGCTGAAACAGGCATTGATTCTCTCCAGTCCTGGGGGCTGGAGGTGTCTGAGCTCCAGGGTGGGCAGGGCTGGTTGTCCCAAGGCCTCCCCTGGCGTGAGGCCCACACCCCCTTCCTGTGTCCCCACAGGCCCGGCTCTGTACCTGTGTCCTCGTCCCCACTAAGTGAGATTGCGTTAGGAGGCCCCGTGACCTCATTTTTCCTCAGTCACCTCTTTACGGGTTCTGTCTTCAAATATAGTCACTGTCGGGCTTAGGATGCTAACACGTGACTTTGGGGAGGCACAGTTTATCTTACAGTCGTGCCTGTGTAGTCCTGCCTGCCTGTCGGTAAATGTCACATACAGGCCATGGAGAAGAGAGTGCAGGGGACCAAGCCGGAACCCTGAGGTCAAGTGTGGGAAGTGAGGGGATGGGGTGGGTGTGGGGGCAGCGGGCCCGTGGCCTGGATGCGAGACCCAGGCAGGAGCCTGTGGCTGGGGCTTCTGTCCCACAGGCTGTACGGGTCGGGGTGGAGGCAGACCTACCTTAGCTCAGGGTGACGGTGTGTGTCAGTGGTGGCAGTGTTCTCCTTGACAGGTACTTCAAGTTTTATGCCTCCTTCCTCTGTGTGAACGGTCTGTGTCAGATTTATAGTAGACTGTGGATGTATGAGATCATTCCTTTTGAATTTTTTCAGGACAAAGAAACAAAAACTGGGACGTGTGGGTATTGTGGACTCCAGTTCAAACAGCACCATCACTAGAGCGAGTCGCACTCCACGGGCCTCTGCCTGTGTGTGGGCACAACAGCCTGAAAACAGTTTCCGGACCACCTGTTCTGGGCAGCGTGTCCTGGTGTTGAATAAAGGGTGGTGCTGTGAAGGCTGATGTTGGTATGTTTCTTTATTTTGTAGAATGAGCGTCTGAAGGTGACTATTCCCTCAGATGTGAGACTTGGAACTGTGTCTGTCCCCACAGGGTGACGTGTGTGCGTGGGCTGTTCCCTGCATGTTGGCCATTGGGCTGCTCTAGGGTCTCACCTCACCTTGGAGCCATGCGGCAGCTGTGACAATCAGGAGGGAGGCAGCGGAGACTCACCTCTCTCGTGTCTCTCTTGCTTTGCCAGCACAGCTGTGGCTCAGGAGAGGCGTGTCTGCTGAGTCTGCACTGCCAAGGGCACTCAGCAGGTGCAGTGATGGCCGTGCCTACTGGCTGTGCCCACCCAGCTCTCACTGGTACAAGACTCTCCTTCTAGCTTAAAACTTCACATATAGGGCCTTTACCCCAAAGTATCTGTTTAAAGGTATTGAAAGTCACATACTGGCCAAATTAAAAGCGATCTGCATGTTTAAAGGAATAAGGATAATAATGTAGACTGACACAAAAATAAATGGAGTCATGAGGGAAGGGATGGGAGGCTTTCTAGAAGGATCCAGAAGCCCAGTGAGCAGGTAAGGGGTGCTTCCAGAAGGAGACGTCATGGGACAGGGACAGTGGAGGCAGGAATTAAGCAAATGATAGAAAATTTCCTGAGCTGGAGAAAGCCCCAGAGATTGCAGGGCACAGGAAGTACTCAGCAAATGGGTGAGAAAAGACAGAACTGGATATATTTTGGTTAAAAGAAAAAAAGGATTAAGCTCCAAACTTTTAAGAGTCTCGAGTAGCAGTTTGCGACCCACAGGAACTGTATTAAAGGGTTGTGGCATTAGGAAGGTGAGAACCCCTGGTCTAGAGAAGGAAACTTTCAGTTTCTGGACAAAAGAACACATTATTGTATGAAGCTGTCAGAGCGGCAGCCCACGCACAGCCACGGCAGAGTCGTCTGTCCTGAGGGTGTCAGTGGGTGGGCCACCTCATAGACAGCTGTGGACGGGGCCGTGCTTGATGTGGAAAGCAGGGGATTCTGCCTATGTTTCTTAAAATGATTGTAATAAATGTGTCATGATAAACTTTCCCATGTAAAACTTCACATTCTTACTTATGTAAAGGACTGAATCTCAGGAGGAATCCAGGGGGTGACGGGTGAGTGCCAGGGCTCTCAGAGAGGGGGTGTCCAGTGAGTTCCTGGGCTCTCGGTGCTTCACAGGGAGACTAGTCATTGATTGTCCCCGGGGAGGGACATTTGGAAGGACCTCACACTCCCTGGGGTGGGCTGTGTGCTCAGCCCTGCCAGCCAGCCTGGGAGGTCACACTCCTGGACCAGTTTAATTTGAGAAGACAGGTGAAGCTTCTGTCCAGGTGTGCAGTTCTGGGAGCCCAGCAAGGAGCCCTAAGCCATCCGTCCCGAAAGACTTGGCGGACAGGCCCAGGGGGGACCTGGCCCCTCCTGCAGACCGTGGGACCAACTTTCCTTCTTTGATGTTGCTGAAGTCACAGGTAAAGAGCCACTACATGACTTTTGATGAAGAGGACTGTATTACTCATTTCAAAGTAGCTGGTTTATGCAAATTGACCAAGGGCTTGACAAAAAAAAGACAGTTTTATTCATGCCCACCTTGCTAAGCTTGCCTGCTGTGCCCAGACCAGGCTGGGCAGTGGGCTGTGGGCAGCGTCCTCCCTCTGCCGCTTCCTCTGCTCCATTGCGGGCTTTAAACATCTCTCTTATGAGGCAGATGCCTGCAGGCGGCCCCTGCCCTTCCTAAAGCCAGTTGCCCACCACCTCCCACCACACACCTGGGAGGACACGCAGGACAGGTCCAGAGCATGTGCACTGGCCGGGCACAGCATGCAGGCTACCACGACAAGGCTGTAATCTGGAACCAGGCCTGGCCAGACCATAGTCGCCACACCACTGGCCTGCATTCGTCACCAGCTGTAGGTGATCTGGAGTGGCGCGTGGAAGGGTGGGATTGGTGGATGGGTTTAAGATGGGGGATTAGAGGGCCCCGCCTGGCCTGACTGCTGCCCAGATGGTGCTGCCTTCCCTGTGGTCACAGAAGTGTGTGACAGAGGCGCCCACCTTGCGGGGCCTGAGTGAGAGCCGTCCTTAAGGGACCAGGGCTGACCTTGGCCTCGGGGCCCTTTGCCCATGGGCATGACAAGCTTCCAGAACAGAGAGCCTGGGGATACCACAGTGTCAGAGACACCAGAGGGCAGGTGCAGGAGAGCGAGCCTGACTCATGTCAGTGGACGGGGGGTACCTTGGGTGTCCAGTCTAAGGCCTTCCTGGTCCGAGGGAGGAGTCACAGAACAGGACCCGCTGCACCTGTGGCCTGTCCTCTGGCCACCCTGTGTCCCCCCCCACCATGAGGCCTGCGACCTCCCCTTCAGTCCTCTTGTTTCATACTCAAAAGTGAGGACGTCCAGAAATGAACAACTGCGTGCCGCGTGTGGTCCTTCCTTCCCCTGACGTCTGACAGTGAAAACATTCTGTCTCTTGACTGAGAGCTTTATTGGAAACGGATATTAATGTCATTGTAGTAAACATCAGGATACCTGAACAAGTTGGTTTAATTGCTCCAAGGATGCTGGGGCCCTAAGGGTGGAGCCTGATTCAGCTCTGCGGCCCCCAGACCACCTGCAGCAGGTCCAGAATGGCCTCAGTGGGTTCCTTAGACGAAGTCACTGGGATGCCAACAGGACGGGGCAGACCAGGCTGGCAGGGGGCAGTGGACAGTGTCCTCCCTCTGCCGTTCCTCTGTCAGCCAGAACACTTTTGCTAAAGTCTGACATCAGGGACTGGTGCAGGAGGCCCCACTGCCCTGACAGATCGCTCCCTAGACAGGCCTGCGGCCTCTGCCTGCCCAATAAGGGCGATGGCACAGCATGGCCACTGGGCCCGTGGCTCAAGGCCCCAAGCCCTCAAGCTGCTGGTGCCCTGATGTATTTGTGGGTCTGAGACTGGGGCAGCATGGACCACAGCTGTTCTAACACAGGTGCAGGGGCTTTCTTGACTTGGGCAGCCCACAGGAGGACCTCTGGCGGAATTTGCCATCCCTAGGTGAGGAGAGCAGAGCCGGACTACAGGGGATGGTGTCCTCTGCAGGGCAGATGGGTGCAGAAGGGTCCCTGGCAGGGGCTGACCTCCCGGGGAGCTCTCCTGGCTCTGTGGGAGGGTTTTGGGTTCTGGCTGGCACAGTCCCCAAGCACTGGATCACCCCTTATTGGGGGATAACGTGATCTGGGAAAGCCCTCCCGTTGGGTGGGTGGTGGCAGCCCTGTACCTGCCCCAGACCTGAGTGACCACTCAGCAAATTCTCTCAGTGGAGCGTGTCAGGGGGAGAGTGCCCAGGCCTGTGGGTGCCAAGCCTGGCCCCAGGCAGCCCCACTTTAGTCATGCAGAACTGCGCTCAAGTCCTCAGGCTATTATCAGTATTAAGGTACTAATTTATTAGACGCAAGGAGATTTTAAATTTCATTTTTATGCAGTTAGTTAAAATTTAAAGTGATAATAAAGTGATAATGTCTAACCCAATTAAATTCCAGTTGATCATTCTTTAAGTGCACGAAGCCTTATAAAATATGGATAAGGACTCGTAAGAACTCTTACAAAAACTCACTCTCCGTGCAATGATCCGCTCCAGGCTTGTGTCCAAGTAGACTTCAGGAAATAGAAAAAGACAAAGTGGGCAGATCCAGTGTTGGGAATTTATCCGACTGCAGGTTCCTGGGCTACTTTTTATGTCTTAAATTTCTTCCGATGTTTTCAATAATAATGTTTTCTTTTCAACCTTTTTCTTTGGGCATTTCTGGGACTTTCATAATTTAGAGGCCTCTGTTATTAGCCCTGTGAAGACGATGGCCCATCCTGGAGGGGGCTATGCCTACATCCCCCTTCCCAGCTGCGGTCCTCCCACGCAGCCTCTCCACTCCATGTCCTGGGCCTGGACCTTCAGAGCCGGCCTGTGTGTCACAGTTTGTCTCATCCGCCAGGAGCACTCTCTGGACACATGGCTCATGTCATCAAGCAGGGAAGTCAGCCCAGCAGCACCGTCCTTGCAGCCCAGACTGCTGTGGTCTGAGTGTCTGTGCCCCAGCTCATGTGCCGAAACCGTCTCCCCAGTGTGGTGGTGTTAGGGGGCTGTGAGGTCCCGGGGTGGCATCCGTGATGGGGTCAGTGAGACTCATCATGAGAAGAGACCAACCAGCCCAGGGGATTCACGTGGGGACACGGTATGTGCTGTCTGTGCACTAGGACGTGTGTCTGCACCAGACTCCAAATCTGCCAGTGCCTTGATCTGGGACTTTCAACACCCAGACCGGTGAGAAATACATTCCTGTCGTTTACAGGCCACTCGGTGTGAGGGGTCAGCCCTTCCCAGGCTGGCGGGCAGGCTCCTCACATCTCTGCCCCAGTCTGTAGCTGCGATGCCCCTACCAGATCAGGGTGGGTGGGTGATTCCATAACATCCCTGACCTGGAGGGGCAGGAACCCCCCAGCTCCTGAGTCTGGAACACCAGAGTCAGGGTCAGGTGTGGTGTGGTCCATCCCCCCCCCCCCCCGGCTTTTGTTGAAATGCTCAGGGGACTTTTCCAATCAGGGACAATTAGCGGTGCACCAGGGGCATGGCCATCCCCCAGAAAGCCAAGAAGGGCGGGGGACTGTCCTGCCTGAGCCTGTGAAGTGCCTTGGGGGTCAGCATCGACTGGATGTGCTGGAACGGGGCTTGTGTTGTTTGTGACTGCAGGACAGGTATGAACTCTGATGTCATAGGGGGTCAACGGAGGTAATGTCACCCAACGGACATTCGGAGTAGAGCCACCAGGGCAGGAGAGACAGGCAGTGAGAGACTTGGGAGTCCGCTCTGTCAGCCTGGCATCAAGCATGGCATGGGCCCATCCTGGTCACTGGACAGGTGTGTGACCGCAGCGGGAGGTTAGCTTCGTGGGGCAGTGCTGCCCCCCAACCTCCACCTGCCAGCGGAGCAGGGCCAACAAAGTGGGGTGCTGCAACCCGCCCTGTGTGGACTGGATCGTTCACTAAGAACAGTTCTGCTATTCAAAGGAGTTCTGAAATCTGGGTCTTACATTTCATTTTGCCTTTATTATTTACTTACAATTTTTTAAAAAAGAAATAGAACACAAAATTCAGGTGAAAATGAGAAAATGATTGTGTTTTGCAGAACAGGAGAGATTGATGTCTGCCTGGTCCCCAGGCACCTGCTGGCCTGTGGTGTCCTTACTTTGGGGGCAGACTCAGGTGGGGTGGACCCACCCAGGCAGCATACAGAGTCACAGGGACGCTGGTGGTGATTGTGAGTAGAGGCTTCTAAGCTGGGCTGGGTTGGGGCACCACTCTCCCAGTGGAGTTGATGCTAGTCTGGCCTCTCGTGGGTTATCCTGCTCTGCCTGGAGCCCTCCTGGGCCTCACTTTCACCTCACACGGCTCAGGAAAGGTGCTGGGGGCCAGGAGTCTGGTATTCTTACTTAGGGCAGCAGGGCTCTGGGTAACTTATTGGAAAATCCTAGAAGTTTCTGTAAATTTATTGTTCTAGAGATCAGAAATCATACCGTATGTATAGGCACAGATGACATTTTTGTGTCTTTTTAAACATCTTAATTTACGCAAATGTAAACCAGAACATGTGTCTTACATTCTAAGTCCCGTTTGGCGGCCTGCTTCCAGTGTAAGGTTCTGAGCTGCCTTACATGTGGATAACTGTGCACCTGTAGCATCATTCTGCTGTATGGGCGCAGGCTCACTAGAACACCCCCATTGCTGCACTGAGGCTACAAGACATTGTTATGTGACATCACACATTTACAAGATTGCCGATTATTAATGTTTTCTTTTAACTGTAATGTTTAGCCACTTTACATTTAATCACTTCTAACCCAGGGGACTGTCTTTCCGTTGGTTTTGTTTGTAGTATCTAATCTCGGTGACTCTGTTCCACTTTTGCTACCTGTTTTTGTATTAATCAGATATTTTAAAATTCCATGTGTTCTCTACTATTAGATGTTTAGTTCTATTTTTTAGTGTGTTTTTAATGGCTTAATGTCTTTTAAATGATCACTCTGGAAATTACACAGTACGCCCTTCATTCCTGTAATATTAAATTAGTACTTTACTCCTTCTCAAACATGAATCAATTCACAGCCTCGTCACCTTTATTTTTATATTTTACTTCTACATGTTCAAAACTCACAGGACTTTGTTATTGTTGCTTTGAATAGTCAGGAATCTTTTGTATTTACCCTTTCAGATGTAGTTAGTTTCTTCTTAAACTTCTGTGCTTCTACTGTGGATCCTTTTAAAAAATACCTTGCTGGGCACTGTGGTTCACATCTGTAATCCTAGCACTTTGGGAAGCTGAGGTGGGAGGATTGCTTGAGGTTAGAAGTCTGAGACCAGCCTGAGATCGTACTGTACAAAAAACAGAAAACAGCCAGGCGTGGTGGCTCATGCCTGTAGTCTCAGCTCAGGAGGCTGAGGCGGGAGGATCCCTTGAGCCCAGGAATTTGAGGTTGTAGTGAGCTGTGAGGATATCACTGTACTCCCTTTAGGCGATGGAGTGAGATTCCATCTCAAAAAAAAAAGAAAAGAAAAGGAAAAAAGAATATTGGGAGGTGCCTGTGGCTCAAGGAGTATGGTGCCGGTCCCATATTCCGGGGGTGGCGGGTTCAAGCCCGGCCCCAGCCAAAACTGCAAAAAAAAAAAAAAGAATATTTTATAGCATTTCTTACTGTGAGAGTTTGCTGGTGATTTTTTTTTTTTTTTGAGACAGAGCCTCAAGCTGTCACCCTGGGTAGAGTGCCGTGGCATCACAGCTCACAGCAACCTCCAATTCCTGGGCTCAAGTGATTCTCCTGCCTCTGCCTCCCAAGTAGCTGGGACTACAGGCG
>CAUYON010077752.1:0-15799 GCA_963573935.1 Arctocebus calabarensis | reverse complement strand
TTTTTTCTGGTTCCATATAAAATGCAGAATCATTTTTTCCAAATCTTGAAAGTACAATGTTGGTATCTTAATAGGGATGGCATTAAATAGGTAGATTGCTTTGGGAAGTATAGACATTTTAACAATGTTGATTCTTCCCAGCCATAAGCATGGTATGTTCTTCTATTTGTTAGGATCCTCTGCTGTTCCCATTCTTAGGATTTCATAATTTTCTTTATAGAGGTCCTTCACCTCCTTTGTTAGGTATATACCTAGGTATTTCATTTTCTTTGAAGCCATGGTGAAGGGAGTTGTGTCCTTAATTAGCCTCTCATGTCAACTGTTATTGCAGTATACAAAGGCTACTGACTTGTGCATATCAATTTTATATCCTGAGACATTAGTGTATTTTCTGATGACTTCCTGGAGTCTTGTGGTTGAGTCTTTGGGGTTCTCTAAGTATAAGATCATGTCATCAGCAAAGAGGGAGAGTTTGACCTCCTCTGCTCCCGTTTGGATACCCTTTATTTCCTTGTCTTGCCTAATTGTATTGGCTTGCACTTCTAGCACTACATTGAATAGTAATGGTGACAGAGGACAACCTTGTCTGGTTCCAGTTCTAAGAGGAAAAGTTTTCAGTTTTACTCCATTCAGTAAAATATTAGCTGTGGGTTTGTCATAGATAGCTTCGATCTGTTTTTTCTTATATATAAACATTATGGCCTGAAATTATATGTTTTAGAATTTTTTAAATCAAATATTATATTTCTGCTTTCCATTCAGTAAAATATTAGCTGTGGGTTTGTCATAGATAGCTTCGATCTGTTTTTTCTTATATATAAACATTATGGCCTGAAATTATATGTTTTAGAATTTTTTAAATCAAATATTATATTTCTGCTTTCCCAACTAAGTTACGGAATCCTTAAGGTCTTACCATGTCTTTATATTTTTTACATTCTTTAGAACATAGAACATAAGTTCCAAATGTTAGGCATGTGATGAATAAATTACTAACTGTGTCTAATCTTGCCAGAAAATGTCTAGGTCCATCAAAAAGTAGAGAACATTTCTTCTCTCCATTTCTTTTGTCCTACTGTTGTATTATTTTGTTCATAATTCAAAGTGATGGTAGAAGATATAATGATATGGAGAGCTGTTTAATGATCATATGCATTCTTTTGATGACATAAATTGACTTTTTGTAAGATAAACCAAATAGAATGTATCTCAGAATGACTGCAAAAAAATACGCGAAACGTCCATATTTCAAATCCTCTTCATATTTTCAGTACTGTGCAGTTAGGACTTTAACTGACGAAAGTTTTTATAGCTTTGTGAGGTTAATGAATCTTTTTTTGAGCATACTTATAAATAAAGACCTTGGCATATGGCACATAATTCAGAATAATTTATACTTCTTTTCTAGTCTGCAAGTATTTAAACATGCTTCTCCCCACCTCCAGTTGTGAAGTTCATTGGCAGGTTTTTCATGGACAGCACATTTGTGCAGAAATTTAAAAAAACAAACAAAACTAAAAATAAAATTGTAAAATAGCAATAGCAATAATTTTCTCATTAAAGGTACCAGGAGATGAGTTCCAGTTATAATCAGTATATTGAAATATCCTGACTAAAATATACTGATTATAATTGGAAGTATATAATGAAAAGTGATAGAAAAGACTTCCTTCTGAATAATTTTTCTAATGATTAAGCATAAAAATAGAGAGAACCATTGGTTTAAAATATCTAGAAAAATAAATAGTACTACATATTATTTTGTATAAATATACTACTGTATATATTTACATTAGCGATTTTAATGTTAAGTTAAAATTGAAAGTTGAAAGTAAAACTCTCATGAATCACTTTACTATTTAAGGAGAAGGTAAAAGAAAGAAATGATAGAATAAAAAAATAGAAAAAGGGTAAAACTTTGCTTAAAACGTCTTTTTTTTGTAGTTTGAAACACTAAATGGAACTAAGTATTATAAGAAAATAAATATATTTAATTTGAAATAGAGTCTAAAGTTACTTTCACTTCTTAGATGTCAAAATAAGTGGGAGGGATTATAAATAAAAATGATCAAGTCAAATTTTACATGTATGTATCATGAAACTATAAATCAGTAGGAATGCCATGCCCAATTAAATTAGACATTTTATTTTACTTTTCTTAAAAAAGGTTGCACTTCTTAGAGCATACTTTTTTGGAGAGCATAATTTGTGCATGGAAAAATTGAATAGCAGGAATAGTGCATACTTCTCGGCCTTTCCACATACTCACCCTCCCTCACTACCAATCTGTTGCCTACAGGGGTATTTTGTGCCTATCAGTCAATCTACATTGGTACTCAGTTGAAATTAGGGTTCACTCTTGCCATTGTACACTCTATGCATTTTGGCAAATGTTTCTACCATTGTAGTATCATACGGGATGGTTTTGCTGCCCTAAATATTCTTTGTGCTCCACCTATTCAACTCTCTTTCTCTCCAAGTCTGGGTAACCAACCACTGATGTTTTTGTGACACTTCATAGTGTTGCCTTTTCCGGAATGTCATATATACTTTAGTTGGAATCCTACAGTACATAGCCTTTTCAGACTGGCTACATTCTTTCCTTTCCTAGCACACATTCAAATTTCCTCCATGACTTTTCACAGCTTGGTAGCTCATTTCTTGTTAGTGTTGAATAAGATTCCATTGTTTGACTGTATATAACATAGTTTACCCATTCAACTACGGAAGAACCCCTTGCTTGCTTCCAAGTCTTAGCAATTATGAGTAAAGCTACTGTAAACAACCATGTGCAGATTTTTGTACATAAATTTGGACATAAGTTTGTAATTTATATGGCTAAATACCAGAGTGCTCTTGTTTGATCATATAGTAAGATTGTTTAGCTTAATAAGAAATTGCCAAAGTGTTTATTTATTTATTTATTTTTACTTTTTTACTTTTTTTTTTTTTGTGGAGACAGAGTCTCACTTTATCACCCTCGGTAGAGTGCTGAGGAGTCACAGCTCTCTCTTGGGTTTATGCATTTCTCTTGCCTCAGCCTCCCAAGTAGCTGGGACTACAGGTGCCTGCCACAACACCCGGCTAATTTTTGATGCAGTTCGGCTGGGGCCGGGTTTGAACCTGCCACCCTCGGTATATGGGGCCAGTGCCCTGCTCGCTGAGCCACAGGCACCATCCTGCCAAACTTTTTTATTTATCATTTTTTTTGTGTGAGAGACTCTGTCTCACTTTGTTGCCCTTGGTACGTGCTGTGGTGTCAATAGCTCACAGCAGCCTCAAATCTTAGACTGAAGTAATCCTTTTGCCTCAGTCTTCCAACTAGCTGTGACTACAGGCACTTGGTAAAAAGCCCATCTATTTTTGAAGATGAGTGTCACATGTTACTTCTGACACCACTTGTCAGGGCCCTGGGCCTGGCCAGGTCTTGGGCCCAGCTTAACTAGGTTCCAGACAGGGAGCACTAAGTTACCTTACTCTGGTACAGTTTCTCTTAGGTGACTATCTACTTTAGCTGGAGAGAGGGAGAAAGAGAGAGAGAGGGTCGTAAAGAGAATAAATCTTAGAAAGATAGATCTTAGTCTTTAGCAAAGCTTGATAATTTTCAGCAGAGAGGCGCCATGCTGGCGTTCTGCAAGCAGGAGAGGAGACAGAGTCAGAGTAAGTGCGTCCATGATAGAATGCGCATGCTCCTTGACTGCCTTTTCCAGCCTAATATAAGGTGTAGAGACTGACAATTCACCACTGCTCTCATCTCACTAGCTCTCATGCTCCTTAGGAGAGCTAAATCCCTCCCCATGCCCTTTCCACCAAGGTGTTCCATTATTGAGCTATACAGGTATTTCTTATAACTCTCACTCCTCCTAGCCATAGGCTATAGGGGCTGCAACAGATGAGGTCTAGCTCTTACTCAGGCTGGTCTCAAACTCCTGAGCTCAATCATTCCATAGGCCTTGGCCTCCTACTGTGCTGGGATTATAGGCGTGAGCCATAGTGCCCGGCCCCAAACTATTTTTTAAAGTGGTAGCATAATTTTACATTTCATCCCAAAATGAATAAAATATTCCATTTCTTCACATCCTTGACAACATTCTATAGTGTAGGTATTTTGGATTTTCAGTATTCCAATGGGTGTTGTTAGTATTTATTGCTATTAGTATTTCATTGCTAGTGATTTAAGTATCTTTTCATATGCTTATTTCTATTTGTATATTTTCTTTTTTATTTTTTTACACAGTTATTTGTATATTTTCTTTGGTGAGGTGTCTGTTTAGTACTTTTGTCCATTTTTTTAAATTGAATTGTTTGTTTTCTTACTGTTGAGTTTCAAGTGCACTTGAATAATAGTCCTTTATTGCACATGGCTTTGAAGATATTTTCTTCCAGTTTGTGGCTTGCCATTTCCATCTTTGACACTGTCTTTTCACAGAGCAAAAGCTTTTAATTTTAATGAAACCCAGTGAATCTTGTTTTTTTTCCAAGGACCATGCCCATGATACTGTATGTAAAGTCATGTCCATACTCAAAGTGTACTAGACTTTCCCCCTTTTTATTTTCTATGTACTTTATAATTTTGTACTTTACATTTTTGTATATGATTCATTTAGAGTTAAATTTTGTGAACAATATAGTCTGTGTCTAGTTTTCTACATGTGGTTGTCCAGTTGTTCTAATGCCATTGTTGAAAACACTTCATTTGTGGCCAGGCACGGTGGCTCATGCCTATAATCCTAGAACTCTGGGAGGCCGAGGTAGGTGATTTACCTGAGCTGGAAGGTTGGAGAACAGCCTAAGCAAGAGTGAGACCCCGTCTCTAATAACAGCCGGGCATTGTGATAGATGCCTGTAGTCCCAGCTACTCTGGAGGCTAAGGCAAAAGATTTGCTTGAGCCTAAGAATTGGGGGTTGCTGTGAGCTGAGACACCACAGCACTCTACCAAGGGTGACAAATGAGACTCTGTCTCAAAAACCAAACAAACAAAACAAGACTTTATTTACTCCAGTTTATTGCCTTTGCTCCTTTGTCAAAGATCTTTTGATTTTATTGTGAGTGTATTTCTTACATTGATCTTTTTGTCAGTTATTTGATAACTGTAGGCTTATAGTAAATTTTGAAGTCAGATAGTGTCAATTCTCTAATTTGTTTCTTCTTGTCAGTGTTGTGGTAGCTATTGTGGGATTTTGCTTCTCTATATATACACTATATATCTACAAAATTACTTATTGGGATTTTGATTCATATTTTATTGAATCTACAGATTAAGTTGAGAAGAACTGACATCTTGTCAATATTGAGTCTTTTAATCCATGAACATAGAATCTCTCTTTCTTTGTTTCATTATTTGATATCTTTCATCAGATTTTATGTTTGTTCCTACATAAATCTTGTGCATATTTTCCTAAATTCATACCTGTTTCATTTTAGTGGTGCTAATGTAAATGATCTTGTATTTTAATCTCAAATTTCAATTGTTTATTGCTAATATGTAGAAAGCATTTTATTTTTATATAAGAAAAAGACAATTTACCTTTAATGATAAATTATTTAATGTATCATTGTAGACCATTTTGAATATAGGCACAAAGAGACAAAATCTATCACCACCCATACACCCACAACCATGCACACACCCACACATAGGCACATACATCTTTACAGTTCTACTGCTCAGAGAGAAATGATGACTAATATTTTGTGCAATTTCTCATGGTATTTAATGCATCTATATGTGTATTTAATCATGAACTCATGAGCATTTGCCATATGCAGTTGTGATATCACCTTCAGGCTTTTGACTTCATCCTTTTCTGACTGTCTATCCCTCCCATAGTCTGGCCTTCAGCCTTTGAGTCTCTGCTGTCCAAATTCTATGGCTGCCATTACAGCCATTCTTTATGGGGACCCTTCATTCCCTTTCATCATTCCTCTTTGCCCTCCTTCTCTACCCAAAGCCCAACCCCAGTTAGACTTGGACATGATATTTTTTACATGTTTATACTAGAAACTAAAAATTTTGAAGAAAATTTCAAATAGGGTTAAATATTTTTATTTCAAATTCAAGTCAAAAATGTCAAATGCTCAATCCACAATCCCCTTCTGCTCAGCTATGTTCACTAGCCCATTTCAGTTTCCAAAAATGGGCATGTTTTAAAATTTCTCCTCAAACTTCATTTCTCCCCAAATTCTCTATAGAATAGAGATAGAAATGGGGGGAAAATGGAAGCTATGAAGGGAAATTCTTTGATTTTTCCCCCAAATTTATTCAAATTCACTAAAGTCACTCTATTTAATCATATTTATTGGTCATCTAATCTATGCAGACATTAGAAATGAGAAAAAAGATAAAAAGCTTATGCCCTTAGGGAACTCATATTCTTGTGTAGTAAACTGACAATTCACATAAACAGTACATTATGTAGTATTTAGAAGTTGATCATTTTTATTGAAAAAATAAATTGTAGAGAGTAGGGAGAGGGACACAAGAATTAAAGATGTTGAGGGCAGATTACAATTTTAAATACAGTAGGTAAAAGAGGTCCTAAATGAAAAGAGAACTTGGGCAAAGTGTTTGTGGTAGCGAGAGTCTGCCATGTTGCTATGTAGAGGAAGAACACTTCAGACTGGGGAATAGCCTGAGAAAACCCAAACAGTGAAGAACCCATGCAGCAAGAAGAAAGCAAGAGGGATATGGAAGAAGAAGAGGGTGGGCGGGTAACAAATATCATGTTATGTAGGACCGCTGTAAGAAGTTCACTTCTAATATGAATGCTGTGGAACCATTACAGAGTGTTAAGTAAGTTTTTTAAAGCAGAGGCTTAAACCATTTGTAGTCTTCAGTTAATTCTATTTTCTCATTTCTAGAAATTTCGTATAGTTTTTGTTGTTTATATTTGGTTCTCTTTATAGTTTCTTATTCTCTGATTGCACTTGATGTTTAGCATTCATTTCCTTAAGTGTGCATTGTTTATTTGTTTTAATACATTTCTTTTTAATTGACAAAGGAAATTATATATATTTTTCATGTGTGATATGATGATTTATGGAGTAAATGGATTTTACATATGTATTTTGAGGGGGACAAAGTCTTACTACGTCACCCCAGTTAGAGTGAAATGGTTTTATTATAGGTTACAGCAACCTCAAACTCCTAGGCTCAATCAATCCTCCTGCCTCATCCTCCTTCATAGCTGGGACTACAGGTACATACCATGAACATGCCTGGCTAATATTTTGACTTTTTTCTTTTTGTAGAGATAGGGTCTTACTTTTAATCAGGTTAGTTTTATATCAGATGATTGTAGTACTTGACATCTTTGGGAGGATGTTTCTCCTATTTATTTTTTCTTCTGACTGTGACTCATGGTGACAACTCAGTACCCTTTGGGGAATTAACTGGATGTACCTTATGTTTCTTGGAAGTTTCTTTATGCTAAATTTGGACATTTTCAAGGAGGATTTGTGTGTTTATGTGTGTATGTATGTGTTGATGTTCCAACCATTCTCACTGGACAACCCAGGACAACATTAAATCAAATTTTCTGCTGCAGGTTTTTCAGACCACACAACTAACTTGTAGAATTTATGGTGATAAAATCAATGATGTTTCTTCTATATGTTCTATATGTTTTTCCAGCAAATATGGTATTTCCTGCAAATACTTATGTGAGAAGTAGCTTGCAATTGTGAATTCTCTTAGAGATATATATTACTTTTTCTTTCCCTAACTCCCAAAGGGAAAATTTATCTATAGTTTTCCACATAGAAAATTTTACTTTTCAGAGACTAAACACTGTTTAGGTCTTTGTGTTATTTGGGTATTTGTTTGCTTTTGGAAATTCTTATCCTTAGTTAGGTCAAAACATTACCTCTGGAACCTTCTATCCCTTAAGGCCGTAAGTAGGAAGGTCAAGGACTTAGAGAGAGACTTTAAAGTAAAATCCAACCTTGCCCTCACTTTCCTGTCCTTGCCTTATCCTCACTGTGCTATGAAGGCCCACAGATGCCTTCCTTTCCTGATAGGTCAACTGCAGGTTGAGTATCTTACCCACTATCTGATGGTGTCATTTATGTGGGTGATGTCAGGAACACTTAATAATCATCTTGCTGGACACAGAAATCCACAGTTTAGCTTTATGGCATCACAATTTATAATTATCTAAGTTTTATTTTCCTTGCTATTGGTCTTTGCCCCCACTTCATGCTCTGAGGTTAGCAACCTTTTCTACTTTGTGAACCATAATATTTCCAGAATACAGCCAAGTATCTGTTACTTTATTAAAAGTATAAAAGAATATCCCTTATTAAATGATTAAATATAATCTTTTATTATTTTAATTTTCAGTGTATGAATATTTCTTCTAAAATCAAAAATTTATTCCTTAGAATGACTTTTATTGCTACATAAACGTACACCAGAATAGTTTCATCATTTCTCACATTGTCAAA
The DNA here is from genome assembly GCA_963573935.1 of Arctocebus calabarensis. Taxonomy (NCBI): domain Eukaryota; kingdom Metazoa; phylum Chordata; class Mammalia; order Primates; family Lorisidae; genus Arctocebus; species Arctocebus calabarensis. The sequence continues at coordinate 7,353 of CAUYON010077752.1, read as the reverse complement.
CAATTAAGTTGTGCTTCATTTTTTAGTGCTTTAAATATTGCTGAGATGAAAATTATGCTTTACAATGATTTTTCAAAATTTTTTATTTCTTTAGATATTTTCACAGATGTGTAATTATCAAGTCAAAATACTTAAAATCATCTTGAAGCTCTTTGTATGTATTGTAAAATTGCACTTCAGAAATAATTACAACTCTCACTAACAGTGTGTGTTTGTGACAGATATAATAGAATCTATTTCATCATTTTCTCACAAGGATTTTAGGCTTTGCTGTGTAAGTTTCATTTTGTATGTATTAATAGAAGTTTCCTTTGATGTGGGGAGTGTTTATAAATACTAAAGAGAAAAATATTAACATATTCCCAAATTTGAAAACAGAAGGAACACATATAATCTTATATCCCCCACATTTAACAAGCACTTATTTTATAAACTTCACCGCTTTATGCATTGTTAAAAAATATTTTATTAAAGAAGAAATATAGAATAAAAGATACTGATAATATACCAAACAGTAACAATATTGTTGAAAATTTTCTATGTTCTAAAGCACCTTATTGACTTTCTAATTTAAGACTATACTTTTGAAAATATTGGATTGAGGAGCACTTTTTTCTCACACATGACTTTTCCTTTGTTGTGAAAGAACTTCTATTTCTTGATTCTCCTGATCTCTTATTCTTTTATCACCAGAGAGGGTGGAATGAAGTGTTTGTGTGGTAAAATTGTGGGAGCTTAAGTTGGACAGGACTAAATGTAGAATATAAATGTCTGAACACAATAACTAAGAAAAACCATGAAGGCTCTGTTAACCAGTTTGATGAAAATATTTCAAATTATATATAAAACCAGCACCTCATGATTGCATTAATGGACACAGCTATGATTTAATAAAATAAATAAATAAATAAAAGAGTAAGGTCTTAGCACACAACACATGATCTATTGTAATCATTGCATGCATAATGGATAAATCTATCTATTCAGAGGGTTCCTATGAAGGGCTCTAACCACTTGCTCATAGACATAAATTGTGATCATGAAAATAAGTTTTATCAATAATAAGGAAGATACTTTTATCTCCACATGCTTTATTTCACTGATGATTAAGAGTTTAGGTAGGAAAATGTATGTTATTTATTAGACCTGTATCATGTCATCAGTTTCAGTCTTGCTTTATAATTTTAAATTTAGCTCCTGGCAGTTTGATATCAGAGAGACCATATATATGGTGAAACCAAGGTTACAGCCAGGTTCTGTCTAATCACAAAATTATGCTTATGACCAGTTCATCATACACCGCTGTAAAAAATTATTATTTAGTGAGAAGGTTAGACTTGCAGACTGGAAAATTAAGTGGAAAGAACAAAGACCGTGGCGTGGAATCTGGAGGCTTTTAGGATTTTGAGAATAAAAATCTCAGTCTAGTATTGTGAGAGTATATTTTAAACAATTACTAATCTTTTTTTATTATTAAATCATAGCTGTGTACATTACTGCAATCATGTGGTATAATCGTGGGGTATAATGTGCTAGTTTTATATACAGTTTAAAGTATTTTTTTGTCAAACTGGTTCACATAGCCTTCATGGCATTTTCTTAGTTATTGTGCTAAGACATTTAAATTCTACATTTAGTAAATTTCACATGTACCCTTGTAAGATGAACCATAGGTGTGGTCCCACCAATTGCTCTTTCGCCCTATCCATCCCCCCTCCTCCCTTTGCCCTTTCCCCATATTCTTGTGCTATAATTGGGTCATAACTTTCATATGAAAGCTATAAATTAGTTTCATAGTAGGGTTGAGTACATTTGATACATTTTCTTCCATTCTTGAGATATTTTCCTAAGAAGAATATGTTCTAGCTCCATCCATGTAGACATAAAAGAGGTAAAGTCCCCATCTACATTAATGCTACATAATATTCAATGGTGTACATATAACACAATTTATTAATCCATTTATGGGTCGATGGGCACTTGAGCTTCTTCCATGACTTAGCAATTATAAATTGGGCTGCAATAAACATTCTGGTACAAATATCTTTGTTATAATGTGGTTCTAGGTTTCTGGATATAAACCTAGTAGAGAAATTGTATTATCGAATGGCAGGTCTATCTTTATATCTGTAAGTATTCTCCAAACATCTTTCCAAAAAGAACATATTAGTTTGCATTCCCACCAGCAGGGTAGAAGTGTTCCCTTTTCTCCACATCCACTGTAACATCTCTGGTTTGGGGATTTTGTGATGTGGGCTAATTTTCCTGGAGTTAGGTGATATTTCAAAGTAGTTTTGATTTGCATTTCTCTGATGACTAAGGATGGTGAGCATTTTTTCATGTGTCTGTGCGCCTGTCTTCTTCAGAAAAGTTTCTCTTCAAGTCCCTTACCCACCCTGAGATGGGATCACTTGTTCTTTTCTTGCTAATATGTTTGAGTTCTCTGTGGATTCTGGTTATTAAACCTTTGTCAGAGAAATACCCTGCAAATATCTTCTCCCATTCTGTTTGCTTTACTTACTGTTTTCCTGGCTGTGCAGAAGCTTTTTAGTTTGATCAGGTCCCAGTAGTGTATTTTTGATTCTGCTTCAATTGCCCAGGGGGGTTTCCTCATAAAATATTCACCCAGGCCAATTTATTCAAGAGTTTTCCCTGCACTTTCTTCTGGCATTTTTATAGTTTCATGTCTTAAGTTTAGTCTTTAATCCAGTGAAAGTCTATATTAGTTAATGGTGAAAGGTGTGGGTCCAGTTTCAGTTTTCTACAGGTCTCCAGCCAGGTCACCCAGTACCATTTGTAAAATAGGGAATCTTTTACCCACTGAATGTTTGTTTGTTTGTTTGTTTGTTGAAGTTTTTGGTCGGGACTGGGCTTAAACCCGCCACCTCTGGTATATGGGGCTGGCACCCCACTCCTTTAAGCCACAGGCACCACCTTCCCCACTGAATGTTTTTAATTGGCTTGTCGAAGATCAAATAATAGTAAGTAGCTGGGTTCATGTCTTCATTCTCTGTTCTGTTCCATACATCTACCTCTCTGTTTTTGTGCCAGTATCATGCTGTTTTGATCACTATCGATTTGTAGTATAGTCTGAGGTCTGGTAGCGTAATTCCTCCTGCTTTGTTTTTATTTCTGAGTAATGTCTTGGCTATTCGAGGTTTTTTCTGATTCCATATAAAATGAAGTATTATTTTTTCAAGATCTTTAAAGTATGACAATGGGGCTTTAATAGGGATTGATTGCATTAAAACTGTATATTACTTTGGGTAGTATGGACATTTTAACAATATTGATTCTTCCCAGTCATGAGCATGGTATATTTTTCCAATTGTTAACATCTTCAGCTATTTCTTTTCTTAGAGTTTTATAGTTCTCTTTATAGAGATCTTTCACGTCCTTTGTTAGGTGAACTCCCAAATATTTCATCTTCTTTGGCACTACAGTGAAAGGAATAGACTCCTTGACTGTTTTATTCAACTTGGCTATCATCAGTATATATAAATTTATATATACTGTATATCAGATTTATGAGTGTTGATTTTGTAACCTGAGACACCGCTGTATTCCTTGATCACTTCTAAGAGTTTTGTAGTAGAATCCCTAGTGTTTTCCAGGTATACAATTATATCATCTGTGAAGAGTGAAAATTTGATCTCTTCTGACCCTATATCAATACCCTTGATTACCTTTTCTTCCCTAATTGCAAACTAAACTGGCTAAACTTCCATTACAATGTTAAAGAGCAGTGGAGATAATGGGCCACCTTGCCTGGTTCCTGATCTGAGTGAAAACGAATTCAAATTAAGTCCATTCAATACAATATTGTCTGTCGGTTTGCTGTAGATGACCTCTGTCATTTTAAGAGCTGTCACTTCTCTACCATTTTTCTTAAGTGTTCTGATCATGAATGGATGCTGGGTATTATCAAAAGCTTTTTCTGCATCAGTTGAGAGAATCATATGGTCTTTGATTTTTAATTTGTATATGTGCTGAATTGTATTTATAGATTTATGTATATTGAACCAGCCTTGAGAACCTGAGATAAAACTCACTTGTCATGGTGTACAATTTGTTTGATGTGCTGCTAGATTCTGTTTGTTATGATCTTCTTGAATATTTTTGCATTAATATTCATTAGTGATATTGGTCTATAATTTTCTTTTCTTGTTGGGTCTTTTCCTGGTTAGGGGATCAAGGTGATGTTTGCTTCATACAATGTGTTGGGTAGTATTCCTTCTTTTTCTATATTTTGGAAAAGGTTGAGTAATATAGGTACTAGTTCCTCTTTAAAGGTTTGGTAGAATTCTAATGTGAAGATGTCTGGTCCTGGGCTTTTCTTTTTAGGGAGATTTTGTATAATTGATGCTATTTCAGAACTTGATATAGGCTTGTTCAACATTCCCACTTCATTCTGGCTAAGTCATGGGAGGTGGCATGCTTCCAAGTATTGGTCAATTTCCTTCAGATTTTCATATTTCTGAGAATAAAGAATTTCATTAAGGACTTTTTGAATTTCTGAGGAGTCTGTTGTTATTTCATCTTTACCATTTCTGATTGTAGAAAATAGGGACTTTACTCTTTGTTTCCTGGTTAGGTTAGCCAAAGGTTTATCTATTTTATTGACCTTTTCAAAAACCAACTTTTTGATGTATTGATCTATTATATAATTCTTTTGTTTTCAATTCCATTTAATTCTGCTCTAATTTTGTTTATTTCTTTTCTTCTGCTGGGTTTGGGATTGGAATGTTCTTCCTTTTCCAGTTGCTTGATATGTCCCAGTAAGTTGTTAACTTCCTCTCTTTCCTTTGTCTTGAGGAAGGCTTGCAATGCTATAAATTTCCCTCTTAGGACTGCTCTTGCAGTATCGTAGAGGTTCTGATAAATCATATCTTCATTGTCATTTTGTTCCAAAAATTTGGTAAATTTCCTTCTTAATCTCTTCTATGACCCATCTATCATTCAGCATAAGGTTATTTAACTTCCATGTTTTTGTATGAGTATGCAGATTCCTGTTGTTCCTGAGTTCAACATTTATTCCTTGATGGTCCAAGAAGATGCAAGGAATAATTTCTATTCTTTTTAATTTACTGAGTTTAGACTCATGACCTAAGATGTGATCAATTTTGGAGGATGTTCCATGGGCTGATGAGAAGAATGTGTATTCAGTTTTGTTAGGATGAAATATTCTGTGATGTCTATTAAATCCAAATGCTGCATGGTTAGTTTAAATCTAAAAGTTCTTTGCTTAGCTTCTTATTGGAGCATATATCCAATACTGCTAAAGAAGTGTTAAAATCTCTGACTACTATGGAGCTGGATGAAATCAAGTTGCTCATGACTGTTAGAATGTCTCTTATAAATTGATGCACATTCTGGTTTGGTGCATAAATATTAATAATTGAAATCTCATCATATTGAGTATTGCCCTTCACAAATATGAAGTGTCCATCCCTAGCCTTCCCTACTTTTGTTGGTTAAAGCTTATTGTGTCTGCAAATAAGATTGCAACACCTGCTTTTTTCTGCTTTCTATTTGCCTGGAATATAGATGACCATCCCTTCACCATGAGTCTATATTTATCTTTTAAGGTAAGATGATATTCTTGTATGCAGGAGATCTGGTCTGAGATTTTGTATCCAGTCAGCCAACCTGTGCCTCTTTAGAGGACAATTTAAGCCATTCACATTAATTGAGAATATTGATAAGCCTGGTAGAATTTTGGCTATCAAATTTTTCAGAAGTCCAGTGGGTATTTTTAATCCTTTTGCCACTATGGAAGTTGGAATTTGATCAAAAGTTTCTGGGTGAGTTTATTTTTGTGGTGGAGGATTGCACTGGTCATTATGGAGGATAGGTCTGAGAATATCCTAGAGAGCTGCTTTAGTTATGGCAAATTTCTTCAACATGTGAATGTCATTAAAGTATTTAATTTGTCCATCATAAGTGAAACTCAGTTTGGCTGGATACAGAATCCTGGGTTGAAAGTTATTTTGTTTTAGGAGATTAAAAGTCAATGACCACCCTCTTCTTTCTTGAAAGGTTTCAGCAGATAGATGTGCAGTGATTCTAATATTCTTCCCTTTGTAGGGTATGGTTTTCTTATGTTTGATTGCTTTCAAAATTTTCAACTTCATATTAACTTTAGTGAAGTTAATTTTGATGTGCCTGGGGGATGTCTTATTCAGGTTGAGCTGTGCTGGGGTTCTAAAACTGTCTGCTACCTGACTTTCAGAATGTTTTGGCATGTCTGGAAAGTTCTTTTTCATAATCTCATGAAGAACAGTCTCTGTGCCTTGTGAAGCAAATTCATCACTTTCAGGGATTCCTATAAGGTGAATATTAGTTTTCTTCAAATTATCCCAGAGCTCCCTGAGAGAATGATCTATTTTTGCTCTCCATTTCTCTTCCTCTTTGAGAGTTTAGAAGAATTCAAAAGCTTTGTCCTCAATGTCAGAAATCCTTTCTTCTTCTTGATCCATTCTGTTACTGAGAGATTCTACAGTATTTCTCAGATCTTTGAGGTCTGCAAATTCTTGTCTCAATGTGTCAAAATCTTTGGTGATTTTGTCTTTGTATTCGTTGAATTCTTGAGACAACCTTTGAAATGCTCCTTGAATTTCTAATTCCAACTTTTGCTCTATTTTGTTGATCTTATTTACAATTGAAATTCTGAATCTGATTTCTGACACCTGAGGGACAGGTGAGTCTGAGGCTCAGTGAAGCAGTTCTCTGGGTCATCCCTGCCCTGGGAGTCTGCTATCTCTGTGCATCATACTCTAGTCCCCACGCTCTCCCCAGGCCAGTACCGCCTAAAGCGTACACTTTAGTCACAGGGCCTTCTTTTCCATCCCAGATGTGTTCCGCCAGTGGCTCCTTCTCAGAAAATGCCTGGCTTCCTCTGGTTGCCCAGAGAGACTGGTAATGTCCTTTCAAAATATCCCCAGGGGTGTGATCTCTATTGTTCCCACCCCTGTGGCTGTTGCTCTGTGCCTCAGGGCACCGGCACAGCTGTACAGTCCCTTTCAGTTGACCGACCTCTCCTTTCTCCCATGCCAGAGAATCAGCATAGGTCAGCAACAGCCCATGCCTCATCCACACCCCTTGAGAAAATGCCTAAGAATCTGTATTTCAGGGAGGACAGGCTTCCAGACGTTGAGGTGAGAGTGGAGGGTAGTGCTAGGAGTTCAAAATTTCAGGGAGACTATATACAGTTTTTTTTTATTGAATCATAGCTGTGTACATTAATTCAACCATGGGGTACAGTGTGGGGGCTTCACATGCAATCTGAGATATTTTATCAACCTGATTGACATACCGTTCATGATATTTTCTCGTTTACTATATGAAAACATT
>CAUYON010077747.1:0-19443 GCA_963573935.1 Arctocebus calabarensis | reverse complement strand
ATCTCTTGTTCTTTTCTTGCTATTATGTTTGAGTTCTCTGTGGATTCTGGTTATTAAACCTTTGTTGGAGGCATAACCTGCGAATATTTTCTCCCATTCTGAGGGCTGTCTGCTTGCTATACTTACTATGTTCTTGGCTGTTTTGTGTTATTTTAAATGGTAGCATACGGTTCCACACTTTCAAATACAGAAATTTTTTATGTTGAATATATTTTGGTACTCCGTTCATGGAAATTGAATTGCAGTTTTCCCTTTGGAAACTACAAACTTGTTCACAGAAGGATTGATAACGTCTTTGGTCTGCATGTCTCAGCTTCTATGACAAAAGAAAAAAACTGAAAGAAAAGCAGTGACCTTCAACTACCCAGCCGTAAAATCTTGTTTGTCAGAGCTTCTCTTAAACTGTGATATTATCTGCGACAAGGATGTTTTTGAATGATGACTCTGTCCCCTTTGTTTTTATGTTCTAAAATCTCATTCTGTATGTGCAGTTAAAACAGCTGTGCCCTTTGTTTTCAATCAACAATGAAGAATTCATTTGGGTTTATCACAATGCAAAGCAATTTATTTGGTTTTCAACTCTAAGATGGAAAGATGGGCTCACAACTTTAGGGGATAATTCTGACCTTAATTGGATAAATCTTCAGTGGTGAAAAACGATTATTATGATTCAAAGACTGTCCTTTGAACTTTAACCCTCATCTAAACAATTATAGCATATTTTCCAAAAAAATAGCAAATTTCCTTTTTTACAAATCACAAAGCCCTCCTGAAATACTTGTCTTTATCAAACCTCCTAGATTAGACTGTGTTTCAGTTATTTGATGCAACTTTCTTTCATGTAGTTTAGGAATTCTTAGAACATTAATAAAAACATGCACAAAAGTACAAAAAGAAGGAAAATTGAAGCAAGAGGAAGTGAAGGGTAGAAATTGTAAATAGCTAGTTTTGTAAGGCACTCTTAAAGAAATAAAAGAAGCTGAGAAAAACAAATTCAGGCAATAGATGATGCTCTCATGCTTTGGAAAAGATGATAGTGAAAACTGTTTTAGTGAGGCTGAGTAAATTAATTCATTTGTCCATTTGTCTACTGCCAAAATGCTTATCATAATCTTTTTAGGAGTCCAGCGATTACTAACTACAAGATAAACAGATAAATGGAATTACTTTAATATCTAGTATCATAGAACTGAGTGTAGTTGGAAAAATGGATACCATATAAATAATTCCACAAATTTTAATATAAATGAAATGAATTTGCAACTGAGTAAGTCAGGTAAAAGTTTTTCTAACACGCTATGATGCATTCTGAGATAAAGTCACCGTAAATGAGTCTGATGTAACAGTAGGTGTAGGGGATACAACTTGGATAGACCTTTTGAGTCCCCATGAGTCCATTGAGTTGACTCTAGTGTAACTTTGCTAATGGATGCTAATGCACTTCTACATTGAACAATCACGTTTATTCATGTCTTTTATAAATACAGAATGGAAAAATTTAGAGGTACTTAAAACAAAAATAATCCTTTATATTGCACTCAGAAACAAGAGCTAAATAGAATACTTAATTTGTTATCTTTACTGTCATTAGTATAGGTGTGGTCTTTTTATGACATTCTCAAGAGTCTACCATTAATATCGTCTACAGTTATATTGATGCAATAAACCCATGCTCTAATATTTAAATGTATTTATTTGATTGCAATTACCCCATCAGGGATTTATCACAAAACTACATGATGCTACTCATGGGAAACAGAGCAGGATTAGATAAATTGTTAAAACATAAAATAATAGCAGTTCTGATTTAAAGATGATCTACTAGCTGCGGAATCAAAACAGAGGGCAGCATTTCAAGGTCATGTTGTCAGCTCATGGAAAGCAGCTTTTGTTTTCCGGTCAAATTGTGTTCCTCATGAAGTGGAGTTCTCTCTATGGAGGCTCATTTGAAAATCCCCTAAGTGGTTAGATAACTGGAAAGTTCAACGAGAATAACATTTTTATTGGTGTTCAAATCTGTCTAAAGGAGCCTGTGACTTCTCCAGCAAAAGACCTAGATGAGCAAGGGCTGAACAGCTTTTTATCTTATAGCCAACAAACTGTAGATAGATGACACGTATTGCATTCATTAGCAAGTGACTACTCACAACTATAGTACTATTTGGCTAGTGGTTTCCTCTTAGGAAATATGTTTTGGATAAATTTATTACATTATATTTGACTAAAATAGTAACCTGAAATGGTACTGGGAGAAATAATATGCATCCAAAAGAGAAAAGTTTGCCTAAATATTAGAAATAAATCTTTCACCCTCCATTAATTTCTTTATGTGTATAACAGAGACAAAATTGGTCCAGCTTTGAAATTTGTCCTGTTTTTTACTATGGTACCCATCACCTTATTCTAGACATGACAATGACTTTTACTGAGTGCTTATTATGTGCCAGACCATTTCTGGGTTTTTATGGATTAAGTACTTACAACAATCTTGGGGAGTACATACTAATGTTTCCATTTGGAGAAGCGGAGATTGCATCAGAGAGAGGTAAATATATTGGGCAAATATATTGGTACAATGGCTAAGAAGCTAACATGTGCTTCTGCACCTGTACTTTTCCAGTCCAGAATCTGTACTCTTAACTGTCCTCTCCTGCACGTCTTCTCACATCCATGCCTTTGTCCATAGATTGATCTCCCTGCATCTTCCCTAAGTTAGTCACATTTCAAGTTTATATTGCAATGTAATCTCCTCTATGTATTCTCTTATATTTGTCTCATTTCTAGCTGACTAAGAAGCCACTTGTGTTTACCGCTACAGAACTCAGTGTTAACAGCTCTCATTACATTAGATTTCAATCTCTTTTTATCTCTTTTTCTTCCCTACTAATTTGAGATACTTAAAGGCATATATGTCACCAATAAATATTTACTAATTGTGTACATGAGTATAAAATATTTATGAGAGATAATCTGATATAATTGTTTTGAAAACTGTAAATGTAATAAGTTATTATTTCATGTTATTACTATAAATTTATCCTGTGGAAATAGACATCTTAATTTCTTTCATTAAAATATTGAAATAACAATAAAACAACAAAATGATTCGAAAAAAAGATAAGCATCAAATTAGTTCTACTTTAGAGTATTTTCAAAATTGAAAAAGTTAATAATCTAAGGAAATTTGTAAGTAATGAGGGTAGAAAAATAGAACAGTCAGTTTTTCTTGAATCAAAGCAAAGTACAATGCCCCTGATTTTTACAATAGGCAACAGTCACTGTGTTTTCTCATCCTAACTTCAGAAAGAGTAGTTAAAGAAATTACAAACAAAGATAAAAAAAACCTCTCTTTGATTCATTAAAATCAAGATTGTTACAGGTGACAATCAATATAAGATATGGCATAAAATATTGATAACTTATAAAATAGTCCACAAATGGAAAATTTTCCTGGCAAAGAATCTAGGTCTTATTTGGCAGAAGTTGGTGATTCAGAAGAATGACAGAACAGGGCAGATTCATCGCATTTGTATTTCTAGAGGTGACAAATGGTCAGTTAAAACCTCGGATCTATGTAAATCTGTGCCTTGTTCTCAGAAGTGCACTTATGGAAAGAAATCAACAAAGCTTCATTCCAAAGAAAAAATGGTTTAATAAGAGTGATTACATAAGTTACCATTAGGAAAGAGTTCCTGAAAAGAAGCATAAGAAAAAGTACTTTTTTTCTGAAATAAACTTCAAATGTGCATCTGCTTTCTTACATATTATCTTAAGATTAGTTATTTTATAGTTTGCTCTTCATTTTTACCATGTAGGTAGTTACAGCCCTCTAATAGGATTCTTCTGGAGACTGAGAGTCATCATGTATTGCAAGTTTCACACATGGCATCTGTAGTGGGCTGGATTATTGTAGCTCTTATTCCAAAGTGCATCATAATGATAGGGCCTCAATTTCTACATGGGCTAAGTGTTAATTATTTAATTTCTAAGTAGATATTAGTATTCTCCATAGTAATAATCTATAGGAGACACACACACACTTACATATAACCAGATGTAAAAAGAAATTTATTACAAAGAATTTGTTAACATGATTATAGAGGCTGGCAAGTCCCGAGAACTACGGGATTAATCAGCAAGTTGCAGGCTGAATGTAGCTCAAGGTGTAGTTCCAACCTCAGTCGAGGAACTGACACTCAGGAGAGCTGATGCTATAATTCATTCCTGGAGGCCTGTAAGCTGAAGAAGCAAGAACAGCCAACACTTCAGTTTGAGTTTGAAGGCAGGAAAAAAGCCAGTGGCCTAGTTGAAGAAAGTCAAGCAGGAGGAACTTCATCATCAGAAGTTCCTGCATCTACATCAGAGCAGGCCAGACTTGATGTACTATTCAGGGTTACACCTGATTGGATAAGGTCCACCCACATCAGAGACAGCAAACGGCTTTGTGCGGATTTAAATGCTGCTCTTATCCATCCCACGCACCCTTTAGAAGCACCCAGTATAGAGTTTGTCCATATATCCCGGGACTCCATGGCACAGTTGAATTGGCTCATGTTATTAACCATCTCTATTAAGTTTATGACTTTTCCTATGCCCATCTATAATATGTTAGGCATAATTCACAGGAACAATGAGACTGTCTTAAAACTGTTACTCTGAAGCCAAGTACTAACATCATAAACAAAAACTATCTATATTTATCTTTCTCTTTCTGAGTATTTATCTTTTCCTGATAGTAAAATTATCGTGAAGCAAAATTTCTAGTGAGAAAAGTCAAAAAGGGAAAACATTTCCACAGCTCTTATTTTTAATAACTTTTTATATGCAGATTCTGGGAGGCTTTATCACAACAAATGGTACATCATCTAAGAAGTAGCCCTTTCACCTTTAACAAGCCATATACCTTACTATTTTCAGTTTCCATAATAATATAAAAAAGCTATTATTTATTGTGGCAAAATCCAGGCTCTGATCTCTTGCAGTGCTATCTCAGATAGTCGATAGTGTACCCCTAACCATTATCATGGTTATTAAATGAGGCTACAAGGATTAGAAACATTTTTTACTCTTTTCACTCCCTCTAACTACTTTCTTAACTATAATCTACTGTCATTTTATTTTTCACTGATTACAAATTGCATATATTATAAAACAAGTTAACTTTACAGCATGTCTAATCAGGACTATTTATTTAGATACACAAATGCAATCATTATCATTGTTACCTATGACAAGGGTACAATTACTCTCAGCAGGTGATTAAATCAGCAGCTGTTTTGGCTCTGAATCTTACTGATAATTTTTGTAACATCCAATAGCCAGCACAATAGAATATTAACTATTCACCATGGAAAATTAAGTCTTATTTTCTCACAAATTTACTTAATATAAATCATACAAACCAATTTATAGGTTTGAGATGGACGGATGAGCGCACCAGGGTGCTACCTCACTTCCAGAATATGTCTGCTCTGCACCTGCCTGAAATAAGATTTTCAAAAACACTGCTAATGAGACTTTCTCATTTTCTTCTTGTGTCTTGAGTTGGACAGCAACAGTTTTCTTTATTCTGCATCTTGCATTCGTTTTCTATTTTTTTCCAGAAGCTACAGCCTATGCCACATTTCTCTTTAACAACCATTGTCATAATAAAGAATAGTTATCCCAGATACTTCATTTCCCCATAACTTTTCCTCTATTTACACCACTTCCCATCCATGCCCAGGGAGAATGTGAGTAATCAAAATGCCACCATAAGCCTTAGATTATCAATGACTTCATCTTGTGGGAAAGATATATAGGAACTAATCAAATGTGTAATCAGCCTGCAATTCATATTCCACACCTTCAGTTTTGGAGTCAGCTTGATTTCAAAATATTACATCCTTGAGAAAACATGTTTTAATATTGATTGTTTCCAATTGTGTGCTTGTTTGCTTGAAACTGCAGAATCAATTCCCTTCTCACCTGACAATTATGTTCCCCATCCTGGACTCCAATAAGTGAAAGGTTCCCAAATTCGTACTTTCTCCTTATCTGTGATCCCTGACACCTTTGTGTGTGGACTTTTGGGTGTACCATTTGTCTCCCAAAACCTATAGGTAATAAAATCTTTTGCTGTTTAGTATTACTCCTAATCATTATGGAGGTACACTCCATCTTAAAAAATCTTAAATCAGAACACAACAGAAAGCATTTCCTTTATGTTTTCTTCTAGGAGTTTTACAGTCTCATATTTTAGGTGTAAGTCTCTAATCCATATTGAGTTGATTTTTGTTTTCAATTTCATAATCTTTACATTTCTTTACTTCTGTTAACTTTGCACGCAATTCTTTCTCATTTTTTCTAGTTCTTTGAAGTGCAAAGTCAGGTTATTTGAGATCTTTTATTTTCTACTGTAGACATCTATTGCTATAAACTTCCTTGGTGGTACTGCCTTTGATGAATCCCAAAGGTTTTGAATGTTGTAGTTTCATTTTCATTTGTTATCAGATATTTCCTATTTTTCTTTTCCTTTTCTTCATTGGTTCGTCAAGAGTTTGTGGTTTGCTTTCTATGTATTTGTGAATTTTCTAATTTTTCTTTTGCTTTTCGTTTCTAGTATCATTCTACTGTGGTCAAAAAAGGTATGTGATATGATTCACCCATCTGAAATTTTTAGGATTGTTTTGTGAGTCACCAAGTGACCCGTCATGGAGAGTACTTTTGTATGTTCTTGAGAACAATGTATATTCTGTAGATGTTGGGTGGAATGTTCTGTATATGTCCATTAAGTTCATTTGATTTATAGTGTCATTCAAGTCTTTTGTTTTCTTATTCTGCCTGGATCTTCTATTCATCATTGAATGTGGGGTGTTGAAGTCTCCTATTCTTATTGCACTAAAGTCTATTTCTGCCTTCAGTTCTGTAAATGTTAGCTTTACAAGCTTTAGCTACTCTGATGCTGGTTGCACATATGTTTATCATTATTATATCATTCTGGTAGATCAAGTACACTTTTGCCATTATATGATTTCTTTCTTTGTATCTGGTGACAGAGATGGACATAAAAGTATGTTTTTTATTGTACACGTAGACCAAACCTACTCTATTTTAGTTGCTATTTTTTAAGGAATATCATTTTTACTCCTTTCACTTTCAGCCTGTGTGTGTCCTTAAGAATAAAGTGAGTCTTGTAGAAAGCATAGAGTTGGAACATACATCTTTTATCTCATCAGCCACTATATGACTTTGATTGTGGAAATTAATACAGTTACATGTATATTACCACTAAAGACAGATTTAATATTGCTATTGGGTTAATTGCTTTTGTTAGTCTCATAACTCACTCATTTGTTTTTCCTTTCTATCTTCTTTTGTGTTTTATTGATTTTTTTCTTGCATTACTATGCTTAGAATACTTTATATTTTTATTTTCAGTAATTCTCATAGGTATTTTCTTTGTGAGTACCATTGGGCTTACATAAAACATCTGACAATTATATAATAGTATATTTTAAGATGATAAAAACCTAAGTTCAATAATAAAAAATTCAATTATTTTACTACTTCTCTCTCATATACAAGAGCTTATGTTATTATTGTCACAATTTACATTTCTTTATATTGTGTCAATTAATGTATTTTAGTTTTAACTATTTTTAATACTTCTGCCATTTAATTATGTTGAAGAGTTAAAGTGATTTACCTGCCACCATTGCAGTATAATAATATTCTCTACCTGTCTATATATTTACCTTCACCAATAAGCTTTATACTTTATTATGATATCATGTTGCTATTTGATGTCTTTTCATTTCAACTTGCAGAACGTCTTTTAGTATTTCTTGTAAACAGGATTGTGGAATTCCTTCAATTTTTGTTTGAAAGAGAATTACATCTTCTGTATTTTTTATGGACAGTTTTGCTATGTACTATATAATTAGCAATTTTTTCGTATTTTCAGCTCTGACTATATTATATGATTGCCTAAGGGTTTATAAGGATTCTATAAATCTGTGAATAATATCATGAGAGTTTCTGAATAGCCTATGACAAATTGTTTATTCCAGCTTTCAAAATTATTTCTTTTACTTTGACTTTATGAATTTAATTACAATACGTCTCAATGTGTATTTCTTCAGGTTTTTATAAATTAGGTATCTGTTAGACTTCTGGAATCTGGATGTCCATTTTTTTCATCCTATTTGGGAAGTTTTGGCTATTAATTCTTTGTGCATGCTTCCTGATTGTTCTTCTCCTTTTTGAAATTAAATAATGCATACATAGATATAAAAAAGTTATGATCTATAATTTCCTCAAACTCAGTTCACTTTTAATTTTTTTTTATTTGTTGTTCCTGTGAGGGGGTTATTTTCATTAGTTTATCTTTGAGTTCACTGATTCCTTTTCCTGCTGGTAATACTTTGCTCTTGAATTCTTCTAGTGATGTTTTCAGTTCAATTATTCTGTGCTTCAGTTACATTTTTTGGTACTTGTATGTGTTTTTTTTTTTTAATTCCTACTATGTTTATTCATTTTTCTTAAAATGATTTTATTTTATTTATTTTCTCTATACATATACATGTGTTTATTTGGTTTTTATAAAACCTAAAATATTATAAAGGCTTAAAATTACAAAGGCTTATTTGTTTTTTATAAAACCAATAAAATTATAAAGGCTTAAAATTTAATAACAATAACAATGTTTAAGATAAAGACTAGAAACAAAAACTTTGTAAAGAATGAACTGATAAATACATTAAGAAAAGAAAATAGATGATTGCTACAAAGAAATATTGAGCAATAATAATAATAATAATGCAAAAAAGTAACATTCATATTGTCCGATAAAAGTATGTCTATCATGGTAGACATAATTTTATTTTATTTTTTGAGACATAATCTCACTTTGTTGCCCTTGGTAGAGTGCTGTGCTGTCATAGCTCACAGTAACATCAAACTCCTGGGCTCAAGCAATCTTCTTGCCTCAGTGTCCCCAGTAGCTGGGACTACAGTCACACACTGCAACACCCAGCTATTTTTTGGAGACAGGCTCTTGTTCAGGCTGTCCAAACTCCTGAGCTCAAGCAATCCACCCAGCTCAGCCTGGCACCCACAGTGCTGGGATTACAGGTATGATCCAATGCACCCAGCTTTATAATGGTTATTTTAAATTATTTTTCAGGTAAACCATGTATCTTCATTTCATTAGGGTTAGGTTCCAGGTATGAATCTTGTTTCTTATGTGTTTGTTTGGAGCATATTTGCCTGCCTTTTATTTTTCCTTTACTTTATGTGCTAATATGTGGGCTTTAGATAAAGCAACAACCTCTCCCAGTGTTAGTAGACCGCCTTTGTAAAGGCAAAACCAGTCAACTCAGTCAGAGGTTTATGGAAACCACTCACACCTCCATCCTAGGGTTATCTATTCCCTTTGTTCTTTCCAACATTCTAAGTACCAAGAAAAAGACAAATTCTGTCAATGCACCAGAACAATTGCTTCTGAAGCTAGTTCTTCCAGTGGCTTTTAGAAAAGCCAGATCACTGCAAGTTTGATATGCTTTCTCCCTTTGTTCTTGCCCAGTGAAAAGCTAGGAACTAAGTTTTTAAATCTGTTCATTCTATGCTGATCTGGGTAGAGGGGCTATTGTTATTAACAGCTTGAGCCTAAATCCCTGTTCTAAGTAGCTCCCAAGTGGCTGGATGATCCCAGATGTTATTTTCAAACAGAATTGGGGATAGAAGAAACTAGTCCCTTGGACAGTCCTCATAACATTTGAGTTCTTGGAAATGCAGACCATCTCTTTTTCCTTCCCAGGGACAAGACAGTTGGAATTTTTTCCTGTAATAACTCTGTGGTGAGTCAGAAGTTATGGTGACTACCAGCCCAAGCCACCGTCTTTGTTCTTCCCCAGACTATTATATTACGCTGGTGCACTCATTGCTATAATAGTTGCCAGACAGAAGCCAGTAGTCTGTGGGAAACCCTGAAGAACTGTCAGGGTTCTGGATAAACAGGCCAAACCTTTACATCCACGGGAGAAATGGGAGTTTGGAGGGCTTTTCACAATTTTAAGGTACTCTTTCAAGGATAGGGATTCTGGAACCAGCAAATCCGTTATCTTTCTATTGGCTTTAATAAGTCTTGCTTTGTGTTTGCTCAGGGTACAAATGCTTTCTTTTCAATTAGTTTCTAGGTTTTCCACAAAGGAAATTTTTCCATGAATTTTTGCTGAATCAGAGTGTTCATGGGGGAAAGAGAGTATAGGGCTTCTTCGTCCATTGTCATGCTAAAGTGGCTTAATAAATATTTATAAAAAGTCAATAAAATAGTAATGTTAATTTTAATCAATCCCACAATTACTTTTTATTTCTACTATACCTAACTCTGCTTTAATCTGTCCTTTAACCATAGAAGCCATTATATGTTTCACTTAAGGAGTAATTTAACCAGCTTTCAAAATATTTAGGGGAAAACGTTAGTTTCTAAATTTCTCAGGTCTCTCGTTAAAAACAAACAAAAGGTCACTTACTAAGGAGTTCATGAATAAACTGACTTTTATTAAAGTATGTAAAATAAATACCATAATTTTGAGAGGACAAGTTTCAGGTTACACTATAGAGTGTGCACAGCCATGGGAATTACTCAGATTACACTATGGAAAAATTTCAGCTAAGATCCTCGTTAGCCACTTGGGGTAGAAGCGCAGCACATGTGGGGCACTAGGCAGAAACATCTCTGCTGTGTTATGTGCCCAAACTGAAAACATTCTCTGCCACTCTCAAAGGGAAAGAAATGAATTGAAGCCTAAGTTGTTTTTTTTTATTTACTATGTTTTTTCTTTTCTCAGAAGACAAATTGAATATAAAAATATGATTTTACAATCAAACCATCTGAGTAACAAAATTTTAGGTTTTGCTTTAAGCAAAAGAAATATTTAGAAGTTTGTAGAGATTTTGGAAGTGTAAGAAGCCTAGAGTCTGTATCTTCCATCCCCTCTCTGAATAATAAACAGAGTAGGTTTAGAGTATAGATTCCTGGCTTGTATAATGAGTTCTAAAATGACAGGAATCCAGAGGTCGTTGCCTTGGGAACCGATTAAAAGCTGCAGAAATCATCTAATACACTGGGTGGTGCTTAACAATGAAATGAAACTAACAGTGGCTGGAATTTAGGAAGCCATATGGTGAGTTAGGCACGCTTCTCAACTGAATCAAATACAGTATAAAATATATGTATTTAAAATACATATCCTAAAGTCTGGTAAAAAAAAAAGAACTGGTCATCCAGCCCTTCGAGGTCTCAGACATGTGCACAGAGAGTCACATATGGCTTTCAGGACACAATACAGTTTCTAATTTTTAAGGGCAACAGCTCAAACCACCATATTCAACTTCACTTACTATTTTACTTACTATTTTACTTTAATAAGTTATTTACCTTGTCTGTGCTTCTTATCACTGCAATCATAACAATACACCAGCATCAGAATCTACCACAGAGAATTGTTGTGAGCATTAAATTTGTCAATATTTTTTTTTATTGAAACATAGCTGTGTACATTAGTTCAATCATGGGGTACAGTGTGCGGGCTTCACATGCAATCTGAGATATTTTTATCAACCTGATTGACATAACATTCATGAGATTTTCTCATTTACTATGTGAAAACATTTTGGATCCGTATTTAGAAGTTTTCTCCTGACCCTTCAAATATGTACCACACACGTGATCTCACCAAAAAAAGAAATATTTAAAATAAATATAGTGGGTACCTTTCAAACATAGATCCTTTGCAGAATATGCTATTATTATGTAAATATGTATGAATAAATGAGCTGCGCTAAAGATTGAAAAAAATAAATAAATAAATAAATTTGTCAATATTTATAAGGCACCCCAAAGAGTGCCTGGTACTTGGTAATTCTCAACAAAGAATAGCCATCATTCTCATTGCTCCCATCACAGAGAATCTGCAGGAGTGCCCACTCAGGATGAGGTGTACCAGGAAAGACACAAACTCCCAGTCCTGCTCTAAATCTCTCCGGAGTTCAACATCTTTCACCTTTGTCATCCACCTTTGTGAAACTGACCACTTCAGACTCCCCATTATAAATCCTCTACTACCTGTCTCCTCCTCTGAAGCAAAAAAAAAAAAAAAAATCTCTAGAGCAGAAGGGAAGTTTGTGCCCTTCAAAAGTTCTCTAATGAGATGCTTTCCTACAGGGCAAGAATGAGCAAAAAGACACTAATGCCAGTTAATGTCTTTGAAATATTCCATGTTTTATAGTATGACTATGTACACCTTTCAATAGCTGCTTCTACTATGTTCAGGTCTATAGGTCCATTCAAGTCTGTCCATTTACCTGATTATATCATCATGAATACACGAAGTTCAAGGTTCACACGGTAGGTAGACAAGCTCCCACCCAACAAAAAAGTTATCTTTGAGTTAAAATCTTTGCACAAAGAAACATAGCCCTCAAATTTGAAGCCAAGCCTCCAGGCCCTCCTTTCAGTGCTCTTTTCCCTTATCCCAAGTGCTCTCCTGAAGGAACAGGTGGAAATGATTTGTATTTATCCCAGCTTATTTGCTTAAATGCAAATCAGTGTTTCAGAACTTTCTATACAGAACAATGCTTCTAAAAGAAAAGCTCCTATTTGCAACAAAATGTATTATACTAACCAAATGATCTGAACAAAACCACCAATTTGATCAATTCTTCTTAACATGGGTCGTAGGAAAGGTTTGAGATACACAAAAATCAAAACACATAAAATCCATGCAGCTGGAAACAAATGGAGCTCTCCCACACCAAGAAGCAGAGCAAGTTGAAACTTGCATAGGTGGATCAGAAAGGACCCTGTCGACAGTGTTCATGAGAAGTAAGTTAATGCATTTTAACAGTCTGTCTCAAAACTTTCATAGTGACCCATGCATTTTATTTATTGTCTGAAAAAGTAAACATCTTTGAGTGGCGCCTGTGGCTCAAAGGAATAGGCCACCGGCCTGATATTCCAGAGGTGGTGGGTTCAAACCCAGCTCCAGCCAAAAACTGCAAAAAAAAAAAAAAAAAAGTAAACATTCTTTTTTATTTTCAAGACCTGGTGTTAGAAAGCTTTACCCATCATCAAGAATGTTCTTTTTTTCTCTTACCATAAAAGTATATTTCAAAAATACTCTTAAAAGATTGCTAGATATTTTAGCTCAAACACACTAGATCTTACAATAAAAAAAAAAATCCTTCATTTGGCTTCTTCCAAAGCAAAATTTCTTACAGTATTTTCAAAAAACTTGTGAAATATTTTGGTCCTATATAAGCTTTCACTGATTCCAGGCAACAGCATTTTGACAAACAAGTTTAGCATTGAAACCAACAGTTGCAATTCAGTAGAAAGAAGTTCTCTCTTTTTCATTTTAATAACATTTCTGCACAAATTCCAAAGCGATAGAGTCCCTGTTATTCTGGGTATAATGCTCATTACTCATGTCTGCTGGGGCATTATTAGATGTATACTTTGGAATAAAGAGGGCTTTTACAATGTCTAATATGATGTCCTTTGCAATCTGTTATTAGCCTGTGCATTGCCTTGCCAGTTAATCATCCCATTATAGATTCAGAAAATCTGACAACCCAGAGGGATTGAAATGCATTGTTCTACAAGATTAGAAATAGCTATATGAAAATGAAGTAAAGATAACAAATGTTGTAGATTGGTCCATAAAATAAAGGTTTCAAACTCTTAATACTTTTACCAGAAAAGAAACACAAGCAACAAATAAGCAGGGAGACAGGAAAGCCTTGGACTTGACTACAGGTGAAGAATAAAATGAAAGCAGCAGTTTGTGTAGGAGTCTTTGGAAGCCACCCAACATAATTAAAAATAAAATTAGTACATAAATCAGCTCTCTATTTACCTGCCCTGTCATTTGAGAAGAGGGTGATGCATTTCGTCAGAGGCATCCCGAGAGCCGCACAGTGCCATTAATCTTGCCACTTGTTTATGTGTTACGGTTGGCGCCCTTGCTTCTGTGTACTTTGCTGCCACCTCCAGGAAACTGTGATGACAAGAAAAGCCAAACCTGAAGAGTTAACTATAGCCCTAGAAAAGCCCTAGAAAAAGTCCTGGGACTTCCAAAGGTGCTTGTATTAGAAAAACCTGTATTAGAAAAAAATATGCATGAAATCAAAATATTCATAACTATCAGTGGTTATTAGACCACAGATAAAAGATCTATTGGCAATTTAGTTAGAAATAAAAGTCACACTGAAATGAGAATTTCATCAGCAAAATGCCAAATTCAGAAGAAATCTCATGAAAATAGCACTTCTCATTTTTCTACTATTAAGGAAAATAGAAAAATAGTTTATCATCAATGCCATGACTGGTACAACAATCCAAAGAATTAATGGTGAATTAGCCTGCATTGAATATTGAATTACTATAAATTTAAATCTTTTTCTGTGAACAAGTCCTTTAAAGGAGACAGGACACGATGAAATTCCATTTGTAAATGACCGTGAAAGAGGATAATAAGAAAGCTGAAGACAGACAGGAATGCATTTTCACTAAAAAACATTCTAAATGGGAGTTGGGAGGAATTTGGAAGCTTTTAAATTTACTAGCTTCTGTCTGCTAGAACAGGCCCTCTTTGAAGGTTGTGTAAAGAAATGGAAAACTGTTCTTACAGCCCTCAGGGAAAGCTCAAGGTATTTTTCAGACACGAAAAAGCAAGTGTACCGGTTGAGCATTATGCATAATAACACCCAGACTGTTTACAATGTCAAAGCAGAGTGAATGCTAGGAACGTTACTGAACAACGTGAGGAAGGAGGGGCGCCAGCTTTGGCCTTGATCATGTATGTTTGATCATAAACATACAAATACCCATATTGATTAAAACTTTTTAATATAAAAATAAATATGAAGCATTCAGTTTCACCAGAAACTATACATATATAAAATCATATAAAATACAGTGAGGTGAGAACAAACACCTGTATTTCAATGTTATCTCTCGTGCAGGTGGGCACAAAAAATACATTTAAAAAATAAAAATATATATGTAAAACATAATAATTGTACAGCTCCTTATTCTATAGAATAATATTCAATATAGAAACAATATATATCAATACTTAGGATAAAGTCATGGAAATATGAATAGACATTTCAAATTTCAATAAAAGAAATCAAAGTAGTCTACTCCACACAAAAGATGTGTCCTAACATCCAACAAAAAAGAATGTCTCTGTTTCTATATTTTCAGGGAATTCTTAACAAATGAAGTCTAGGCAATCCATGTACAAAATCAAAATTTATATCATCTTTTCCCCCTACCGAACTGCAATATCTTTATACCAGGGAGGGTCTCTTATTTGTTTATAACCGTAGCACCTAGCAAAATGTGCAGCACAAAAGACAAACTTTAGATGTTTATTGCGCCAGACTGAATGTAGTGAATACGTCACTAAGGATTATTTATTGATGATAGTTTGTACATCTTCTAAAGTAACATTTTAAGGTCCTTATGACATTTGTCATCAGATTAATGCAAAGTGCTACACTGAGTGCATGGAAAAAAAGACAGCTCACAAGCAGACTTCTCTGTGGAAATTAAGCCACTGTCAATGTGAAAAATATATATATTCTTTAGTCACCAAGCCCTCAAATAAGAGTGATACAAGTTAATGCTAATAGTTTTCCTAATCCTATCATTAAAAAATATTGAAAAACATCTAATAATTGACCCAATTTAAGTAAAAATAATAAGCTATTAAAAAAAGAAGCAATACACAACAAAAAAAGAAAAAGAAAAACAGAGTTAGTCAACTAAAGATCCCTGTATAGAATAGAGGTCTTGGCTAAGAAAATAAACCAGGTAGAATTAGGTAAAAGACACTATTATAAATACAATATATAATATAGCAATCTACAAATTAGAGAATAATTGAAAGAGAGACCAAAAGGACTTTCCCAAAAGCCTTCAGAACTTTTCTGAAGAAATAAAAAATTGATGGCTTCTAAATTTGAAACTATAAAAACTTGATTTGTCATAAACATTGAAGTCAAATGACCTTTGAAATAAAGTCATCTATAGCACACAGACTGGGGAAATGAGCAGTTTTTTCTGTCCATTGTCTTTAACATAGAACAAAGGTGTGGATAAGGCCGTTCACTTCATATCAATTAGTCTAAAATAGTAAAATAAAACTCTTGGCTGTTATCCACCCAGAGACCAGTTCTTCCCACAGCTCTGCTAGTAGCACTGGCTTCCCTAAATGGAACCATGTTGAACAGGTGAAGAAAGGAAACAATCCCTCTCTGGGCCTCCCCATCCCATCAAGCACAAGGCACAAAAGTGGGAAGAGTCTCACAGTTCAAACATGCCCCCTGTGCCATTTATTACAGGAAGAAAATTGATATCTTCATGCTGAGACATGAGAAAAGCACACCTTTTAGGATGTTGATTATACAACAGAACCAATTCATCACATGCACAGCTAACCAGTGAAATTTGTTTCTATAAAATATACACTGGCATGCCCCAAAGCTTTATTGAATGTCTGTGAAAATTTTCAGGATTCACAACATAAATACTTACACAAAATACCAAAAACTCATTTTCCTCAAAAATTAATAGTACAAAAGTGAAATTCAATATACAAAAAAAATTTTTATAATCAATTAAACTCCTCTCTTCCTATTTTTCCCTTCTGTATGCTATAATATCACTCTACTTTTTTTCCCTTTTTTTTAGACAGTCTCAAGCTATTCGCCCTGGGTAGAGTGCTGTGGCATCATAGCTGACAGTAACCTCCAACTCTTGGGCTTAAGCGATCCTCTTGCCTCAGTTTTTCTATTTTTAGTAGATACAGGACTCTTGCTTTTGCTCAGGCTGGTCTCAAACTCATGATCTCAAGTAATCCACCCACCTCGGTCCCCTAGAGTGCTAGGATTACAGGTGTGAGGCACCAAGCCCAGTTCTACTTTTTAAAAAATCAATAATTTCATGGACTTCTTAAAAGTACTAAATATGATAGCATATGTAGAATATAAAAGGGCTATACAATGTTAAGTTTTATTATTTTTGGTTTGAATGTAAATTTTCCCCAGAATTCTCAGATTCTCAAGAATGCTGCAGCAAATGTAATCATAGACTTAGTTGTGGAGAGAAGGGAAAAACTTTTACACTATTGGTGGGACTGCAAATTAATACAACCCTTTTGGAAGAAAGTATAGAGAACCTTCAAAGAACTCAAGCTAGACCCCCCATTTGATTCTGCAATTCCATTACTGGGCATCTACCCAGAAGGAAAAAAAATCCTTTTACCGTAAGAAAACTTTCACTAGACTGTTTATTGCAGCTCAATTTACAACTGCCAAAATGTGGAACTATCCCAAATACCCACCAACCCAGAAATGGATTAACAAGCTATGGTATATGTACACCATAGAATACTATTCAGCCATTAAAAGAGATGGAGACTTTACATCTTTTGTATTAACCTGGATGGAAGTGGAACACATAATTCTTAATAAAGCATCACAAGAATGGAGAAGCAAGAATCCGATGTACTCAATTCTGATAAGAGGACAATTAATGACCTAGTACACAGTGGGGAGTGGCAGAAGGGGAGAGTTGAGAGAGGGAAGGAGGGAGGGGAGTGGGGGGTCACGGTGTGTGACACACCTATTGGGAGTGGGACACAATTATAAGAGGGACTTTACCTAACAAATGCAATCAATATAACCTGGTTCTTTGTACTCTCAATGAATCCCCAACAATAAAAAATGTAATCATATTCTGAACTTCTGTATTGTACTATTGTACAGATTACTAAGTTCAGAATGGAGTGAAACTGGTATTTCTCAAGATGGGCTGGTTGTAGCAGCAAGAACATGACATTAAACTACTCCTCCATAGAACAGATTTAAGCAAGTGTTTCATCAGAATGGGGCACCATGTGTTCACAGGGTTACCTGTGATGCAGGTAAGAATGGGGTCTAGCAGGTGGCATCATGGATAGCATCTCTGGCCAGATAAACAGTGAGATTAACAAATTGTAACCAATTCCTACCATACCTATACTCCTCACTGACCCCCTTCCCCACAGCCAGTGAAAGCAGATAGGAGGAGTCAGTTGGGTTATTATAAGGAAAGTTAGGACCAAGAAAGCAGAAAAAGAGGCAGGAGCAAGCAGTCTAAGTAATCTTTGAAAGCCTAAATAGTCACATCTTTTAGAATATATTTTCTCTTTAAACTCTCTGGAAATCCATTTCCCAACTGTTTCTTTCAACTTATTTAAACCTCTCTCATCTCCGATCACAACATTTAGCTGATTCTCCCGATCCTGTCTTAATTCACAAAATAATTAGTCGGGTGACATTTTTATGTGCCTACTTTTCAGTGACTTTGAATTAAAGTTGTCTCTGAATTTGCGTATTTCCTCACTGCTAGATTTTTGACAAGAGAACATATTTCTGTATCTTTAATTCTGACCTCCAATCAGAACCCTGCCTACTTGGATAATATCTCTGAAGGCCATTAAAAGTACATGTATAATGAACACTACTTTGAGTTCCATAACCTCCCAAATGTGTTCATCCCTTATTTGGGCACTTCACACTCAGCTACCCAAGTCCTGAAGTCCTTCATATGTAAAAAGTATGCTTAGAAACAAAAAATCACGATGAAAAACAGAATTCAGGTACAGCCACGAATATATACTAAACAAAATCTGTACTGTAAAATAGATCACCCTTTCAAAATAGGAATTGTAACATCTTTTTTTTTTTTTTTTTTTGAGACACACTCTTAAGCTGTCACCCTGGATAGAGTACTGTGACATCACAGCTCATAGCAACCTCCGATTCCTGGGCTCAAGCGAGTCTCTTGCCTCCGCCTCCCAAGTAGCTGGGACTACAGGCGCCCGCCACAACGCCCGGCCGTTTTTTGGTTGCAACCGTCATCGTTGTTTGGCGGGCCCAGGCTGGATTCGAACCTACCAGCTCAGGTGTACATGGCTGGCGCCTTAGCCCGCTGAGCCACAGGTACCAAGCTGGAATTGTAACATATCTTAATGGGAAGTTTGGAGGATAGCTGGCAGTGTCAAACATCAAAGAGGGTTCTAGAACATTGTCTCCTATACTATGGCTAGTGCAAGGGAAAATGTGGAAGCAAAAACATTTCTGGAATTAATTCATTTAATTTGTTCTCCTGATGACTCAATTTACAATGTTAGTAAGCATTTCTTTACCAATCTACAGTTTTTGTACTGGGTGCTGGATGAGGATGAGCATCAAAAGTTGAAAAAGCTGGCTCGGCACCTGTGGCTCAACGGGCTAAGGCGCCAGCCACGTACACCTGAGCTGGCGGGTTCGAATCCAGCCCCAGGACCCGCCAAACAACAATGACGGCTGCAACCAAAAAATGGCCGGGCGTTGTGGCGGGCGCCT
>CAUYON010077745.1:0-27840 GCA_963573935.1 Arctocebus calabarensis | reverse complement strand
AGACCCTGGCAGAATCACTCTGTTGTTATTGGATCTTTGTAGGGAGTGACCCTGTGTTTCTAATGATTTCTCAAACCCTGCAGGGTGGAGAGCTTAAATCCTCCTCAGTCTGCTTAGAAGACACTTTAAATTGCTAACTTGGGCTAAGCAGAAGCTTTCCCAGGAAAGTGCTTGTGGCTGGGATCATTCCTTAAGTGGCTATCCACTTACTCAGTGTGCCAAAACCAGTCTCACCCTATGCCCCTGAGGGCTAAGGCTGCAAGGCATTTCAGTCCCCCCCTTTAGGCTGCTCAGTCACTAGATTACTCGCTCCCACCCGATGCCTGTTCTGTGACCCTGAGGGTGGAGCTTGCCAGGGCAGTTCTCCCACAATGGCTCCACACAGCCCACCACCAAATGCTGGCAGCTCCGTCTGGCTCAGTGGCCCAGTCTGGGGCCCCAGACAACAGTCAAACCCCCCCATACTCCTGCCCAACTTCTCCCAAGGCAGTTCAACCAAGTGCCAAGTCCAAAAGAAACCCAAACAGCTCACAGGCAAGGCCTTTCCAGCCTGCAGTCCCACTGTTGCCCCACCCACAGCCGCCGACAGGATCAGACCAAATGAACAGACGCAACCACTTGCCCAATCTCCCCCACTTTTGCCTTCCTCAGGGTGTCCAGAAGCCTCATGCTGTCTCCCTGTGTCCCCAAAGGGAAGTTTCTGGGCAGATCCCACCTGCCAGAGATGCCTGAAGTCCTCTCTCCCCAGTCTCACTGTGTCCAGCCACAAGGAAACTGTTAGTTGGTCGCCATCTTGCTCCTGGTCATCAGTTTCTCTTATTATTAACATCTTGCATTAGTGTGGCACATTTGTTACACACAATGAGCCAATACTGATAATTATTATTAAGTAAGGCCCATACTTTACTCTTTGTGTTGTATACTTCTAGGAGTTTGGACAAATGCCCTTAATCACAGGCATCCACCATTATAGTATGATAGGGAATAGTTTCACTGCTCTAAAAATTACCCATACTCTACCTATTCATTCTACCTCCCCCTCCTCTGTGGACCCCTAGCAACCAGTGATGTTTTAGTGTCTCTTACATACTATATAAATACACATGACATGTGGCCTTTCATTACCTTCTTTTACTTTGTATGTCTCTTCCATGTCTTCTCCTGGCTCAATAGTTCATTTATTTTATTGCTCAATGATATTCTACTATGTGGATACACCACCATTCATTTATCCATTTGCTTATGTTGGTTGCTTTAAAGTTTTTGCAATTAAAAATAAATTGCAATGAATATTTGTGTGCAGGTTTTTGTATAAACATAAGTTTTAAATTCATTTTAATAGTTTACATAATACTGAGTAGTGCAACCCGACACATAAAATGGTGAAAGTATGTTTAGTTTGGTAAATATTGCCAATGGTCCTCCAAAGTTGCCACCCCAGTTTGCATCTCCACCAGCAATGAATGAGAGTATCTCTTGCTTCACATCCTCACCAGCATTTGGTGTTTTAGTGTTTGGGATTTTAGGTGTGTTGTGATCTGTCTTTGTTGTTTTGGTCTGTAA
Organism: Arctocebus calabarensis; assembly: GCA_963573935.1. Lineage (NCBI taxonomy): Eukaryota > Metazoa > Chordata > Mammalia > Primates > Lorisidae > Arctocebus > Arctocebus calabarensis. The sequence goes on along the minus strand of CAUYON010077745.1, from coordinate 26,277 downwards.
TTCCTAATGACGTAGCATTGATCATCTTCGCATACACTTCTTTGCCATCTCTATGTCTTGTTTGATGAGGTGTCTATTTAGTCCTTTTGCCCATTTCTTAACTGAGTTGTTTGTTTTCTTATTGTTGAACTTTAAGTTCTTTGTTGAATTCTTTGGCTATCAGTCCTTTACCAGGTACATGTTTTGCGAATATTTCCTTCTAGTGTGTGGCTTGTCTTTTCAATTTTTTAATATCTTTCACGGAAAAGACTTTGTCTGCATTTATGTATTGGATTGTCTTTGCTTCTTTGTCAAAGATCAGTCGACTATATTTGTTTGCTACTTGAGTAAAACTCAAAGAATTTGAAAAGAGAAAGATAAACAAGTTAATAAAACAAAAACCTCACTCTTTGAAAAGATAAATAAAATTGATAAACCTGTAGCAAGGCTCAGGAGAAAAAGACACACAGCATCTGCACTGACTCTGAAACAGAAGATGTTATTACAGATGTTACAGTCATGGAAAAAGGTAATAAGGTCACACTATGCAGAATTTTACACTTGTAAAATTGACAATATAGTCAAAATGGGCCAATTCTTCAAAAGGTACAAATTATTACAACTCACCAACATGGAATAGATAGTTTAAATAACCTTATACCTGTTTAGGAAATTGATTTTGTAATTTAAAAATTCCCCCCAAAGACATATCCAATCTAGATAGTTTCATTAGAAAATTCTACAGAATGTTTGAGGAATTAACACCAATTCTGCATGATCTCTCCCAGAAAGAAGCCCTTCACATCTGCAGGTTTTGCATTTGCAGATTCAGCAGACACAGATAAAAAATATTTGAAAAATAAATTTAAAAGAACCATACAATGAAAACTAATACAACTTAAAATACAGTATAATAACTAATTATATGACATTTACATCGTATTAGATATTGTGAGTAATCTAGAGATGATTTCAAGTACACCAGAGGATGTGTGTAGGTTATATGCAAATACTACAACACCACCTTACATAGGGTGAGATGAACATCCTTGGATTTTGGTATATAAACATGTGTGTGCTTGTGTGCATGTACTGGAACCAATCCTCCAATGAATTATCAACACTTCTCAACCCAGTTTCTGAGGCCAGCTTCACTTTGATATACTAAACAGGATCAAACAGTACAAAACAAACCAAAAAACATAAATAAGAAAACAAAATTACAGATGAATAGCTATCCTTGACATTATATTAGCAAGTAGAATTCAGGAATATGTAAAAAATAATTATGTACTAGAATCAAAGGGTTTATTTCAAGAATGTAAGCCTAGTTCATCATCCAAAAATCAATCAATGTAATTCATCACATCAACCATCAGGGTAAAATACAATCACATGATCATTTCAACTGATGCAGACACAGCATTTGACAAACTTAATACCCATTTGCAATAAAAACTGCCATAAAAATAGGAATAGAATAACTTTCAGAATTTGTTAAAGAATTATCTATAAAAAACCTACAGCTGGCACTATACTTAATGGTAAAAGACAAAATGCTTTTCTCACAAGGTCAGGAACAAAAGCAACGATGTCTGCTGTCACTGACTGCTTACTCAGCTTGGTCCTGCAAGTTCTAGGCAGAGTCACAAGGCAAGAAAAGGAAAGACAAGGAAAGGCATAGATTGTAATGGAAGAATTAAAAGGGTCCTTATTTGCATATGGCATGACTGTGTGGAAATCTGCAAGGAATCTGCACAAAAAATGGCTATAACTAATAAGTGAACTTACCAAGTTCACAAATGAAAGATAAACACACAAAATAAATTATATTCCTATAGATAAGCAATAGGAACATGGAAACTGCAATTAGTTTTTTAAATTATTTTTGATTAAATCATAGCTGTACATTGATGAGTTTATGGGGTTCAGGATACTGCTTTGATATACAATGTGAAATGTGTACGTTGGACTAAGTGACCCATCCCTCACAATTATACTCATTTCTTAATAGTTTTGAAATGTACCATTGCATCATGCACATTAGGTGAGGTCCCCCCAAATACTTTCTCCTCCCATATCCCAAAGAAACCTCAATTAAAAATATAATATTTATTTTGTTCGCAAAATAGTTTCGAAATATTTTCTCCTATTCTGTAGGCTGTCTGTTCTCTGTAATGATTATTTCTTTTGCCGTGCAGCTTTTTAGTTTAATAAAGTCCCATTTGATTATTTTTGTTTTGATTACATTTAGTTTTGAGGTCTTAGTAAAAAATTCTTTGCCTAGACCAATATCCAAAAGCATTTCTGCTGGGGTTTCTTCTAGCATTTTTATAATTTAAGGTCTTACATGTAAGTCTTTGATCCATCTTGAGTTGATTTTTATATATAAAGAGAGATAGGATTTCAGTTTCATTCTTTTGCAATTAAATTTTCCTGGCACCATTTATTACAAATGGTGTCTGCCTTTTCTCCAGTGTATATTTTTGTTCACTTTGTCAAATATTGGTTGGCTGCAAATATGTGACTTTATTTCTGGGTTCTCTATTCTGCTCCATTAATCTATGTTTGCTTTTATATTGGTATTATGCTGTTTTGGTTACTATAGCTGTGTAGTATATTTTGAGGTCAGGTAAAGTGATGCCTCCAGCTTTGTCCTTTTTGCTTAGGATTGCTTTGCCTATTTGGGCTCTTTTTTGGTTCCATATGAACTTTAGGATTTTTTTCCTAAATCTTGGAAAAATGACATTGATATATTGATAGCAATTACATTGAATCTGTAGGTTGCTTTGCACAATATGGTTGTTTTAATGGTATCAATTCTACCAATTCATGAGCATGATGTGTTTTAATATTTGTTTGTGTTGTCTCTGTGATTTATTTCATTAGCATTTGTAGTTTTCCTTTTAGAAATATCTCATCTCCTAGTTAAATATATTCCTAGGTATTTTATATTTTTGTACCTATTGTAAATGGGATTCTTTCTTGATTTGTTATAGGTGTATAGAAATGCTACCAATTTCAGAATGCATTGATTTTGGATTCTGAATTTTTACTGAATTCATTTATCAAATTTAAGTGTTTTTGGAGGAGTCTTTTATAGTTTTCTAAGTATAATATCATCTCATCAGCAAACAGGAATAATTTGACTTTCCCTTTTCCAATTTGGATGTCTTCTAGTTCTTCCTTTTGCCTGATTGCTCTGGCTAGGCCATCCAGTACTCACTGAATAAAAGTGATGAAAGTGTCGATCCTTGTTTTCTAACAGTTCTTAGGTGGATTGACTTAAGTTATTTTCCATTTAGTAGGTTGGACATGGGTTTCTCTTATATGGCCTTTTGAGATATGTTCCTTCTAAGACCAGTTTGTTGAAGGGTTTTATCATGTTGGATTTTATCTGATGATTTTTCTGCATTTATTGAGATGATCATATGGCTTTTGTCCTTAATTCTGTTCATGTCAGGAATCACATTTATTGATATCCATATGTTGAAACATATTTGCATTCTTGGAATAAGACCTACTTGATATTGGTGCATTGGCTTTTTGGTGTTTTGTTGAATCTGATTTGCTATCTTTTTGTTGAGCACTTTTGCATTTTCATTCATCAGTGATACTTGTCTGTACTTTTCTTTTTGTGTGTGTTTGTCCTTGTCTGGCTTTAGTAGCAGGGTAATACTGGCTTTGTAGAATGAGATAGGGAGGATACCTTCCTTAGTATTTAGGAACAGGAGAATTGGTACCAGTTCTTTTATGGGCTGTGAATACAGCTGGTCCTGGGCTGCTTTTGATGTGGAGATATTTTACTCACTTCTCACATTGGTCTGTTCAGAATTTCTATTTCTTCCTGGCTCAATCTTGGGAGGCTGTATGTTTTTAAGAATTTATTTGTTTCCTTTAGGTTTTCTATTTGTGAGCATATACTTGTTCAATCTCTGATGATCTTTTGTATTTCCATGGTGTCAGTGATGATGTCTCTTTTTCCACTTCTGATTGTTTTTTTGGGGGGGGGAGGAGAGCATCTCTTCTTTTCTTGGTTAGTCTAGCTAGCAATTTTGTTTATCTTTTCAAAGAATCAACTTTTCACTTTCTTGATCTTTAGTCATGTTTTTCTAGTCTCAACTTCATTTAGTTCTGTTATGACCTTCTCTGTTTCTTTTCTTCTGATAGCTTTGGGTTAGGGTTATTCTTGTTTTTCTAATTTCTTGAGGTATGATATTAGGTTTTTTTTTTTTTGGTGTAGGCATTTAATGCTATAATTATCCCTCTTAACACTAATTTTGCTGTATTCTAGTAGTTTTGGTATGTTGTGTTCTCCATTTTCATTCATTTCAAAACATTTTTATATTTCTGTTTTAATTTCATTGTTGGGTCAAAGATCATTAAAGAATATGTTGTTTAATATCAACATATTTGCATTGTTTTGAGGATTCCTCTTGGCATGTGTTTACAGTTTTATTCTGCTGTGGTCTTATAAATCACCTGATACAATTTCAATTCTTTAAAAATTTGTTGAGACTAATTTTGTGGCCTAACTTATGGTCTGGTCTATCTTGGAGACTGCTCTATGTGCTGATAAGAAGAAAGCAGATTTTGTGGTTGTTGGATATATTGTTCTGCAAATGTCTGTTAGGTCCATTTGGTCTGAAGTCCAGTTTAAGTCCAGTTTTTCTTTGTGGATTAATGTCTCAATGATCTGTCGAGTGCTATGAATGGGTGTTGAAGTCCCCCACTAATATTGTATTACTGTTATCTTTTTGTTTAGGTCTAGTAATATTGTTTTATGTATCTATGTGCTCTGTTATTAGATGCATATATATTTAGGATTGTTATATCCTCTTGTTGAATTGATTTCTTTATCATTGTATACTGATGTACTTTTTTTTTACAGTTTTTGATTTAAAGTGTTTTATATGATGCAAGCACAGCTATTCATGTTTGCTTTTGCTTTCTTTTTGCATCGAAGTATATATTTTAAGTATATATTTAAGTATATATATTTTTCACTCATTTACCTTTAATCTATAAGAATCTCTACTAATGAATTTCTTATTAGCAGCATACAATTAGTTTATTATTTTTTAATAATAATTTAATTTAATAATTTTTGCTCCCTATATCTTTTAAGTGGAGCATTTAGTCAATTTGGGTTCAAGTTTAATATTGATTTGTTAGGTTTGTTTAGGTGGCAGTGTTAATTGTTATCTAGTTGTTTCATGGTTTCTTTTATTTCTTCTGCATGTCCTTATAGTTTGGTGGAGTTCTGTCATATTACCATTTCATTTCTCTCTCTTCTTCCTTTGCATAAGTGTTTTGTAAGATCTATGAGTTTTGTACTTTTGTGTGTTTGTATGACAGCGAGTATTTACTTGTTTTCATGTTTAGACCTCCTTTGAGCTTTTCTTGTAGGGCTGATCTAATGGTGATGAATGTCTTCACCATTTGCTTGACAGGAAAAGACTTTATCTCTCCTTCATTTATACAGTTATGCCATTACTCTGGCAAGATATAATATTTGTAGTTGATAGTTTTTTTTCTTTACGTGCCCAGAAGATAGGCTTATAATCTCTTCTGGCTTGTAATGTTTCTCCAGAGAAGTTCACTATTAGTCTGATGAAGTTTCCTTTAAAAGTGACTAGACAGTCTCCTCTTGCTGATTGTACATGGTTGTCTATATGTCATCATGAAATCTATCTTGCAATGTATTTTCCTGATATTCATTGATTCTCTTATACCTGTATACCTAAATATCTTGCTAATTAGGAAAAGTTTTTGCCAATTATTTGCTTACATAAGGTATTTAAACTTTTCCCCTCAGAAATACTAATTATTTGAAAGTTCAGTTGCTTTATGTAGTACTGTACTTCTTGAAGGCTTTGCTTATTTTTTTTATTCTATTAAAAAAAATTTTTGTCTGACTAGTTTAATTCAAATGTCCTGTCTTCAAGTTCTGAGATTCTCTCTTCTTCTTGGTCCAGTCTATTGCTGAAGATTTCAACTGTATTGTGTATTTCCTTCAACTAATTTTTCATTTCTAGAAGTTCTGGGATTATTTTTAAGATATATATTTCTTTCGTAAATTTCTTAATTCACATCTTGAGTAGATTTTCTTTGTAATTGTTTTCAAATTTTTCTCAGATCTCATCAAGCTTCTATATAGTCAATATTTTGAATTCTTTACCTGGTATTTCAAAAATTTTATTTTGATTAGGATTCATTGCTTATGAGTAGTGGGGTTCTTTGGGGGGATATCAGAAAATGCGGTGGGCTGTGTAGTTTAACCTCTAGGCCAGTAGGTGGCACTTGCATATGAGAACCACCTGTGGTGGTGGCAGCAGAGTTTATGGTTAGCCTTCATTTAAAAAAATTCTTTTTTCTTTTATTGTTTGGGATTCATTGAGGGTACAAAGAATTAGTTTATACTGATTGCATTTGTTAGATAAAGTCCTTCTGCTCACCCTTTATTAACTAGGAGAAGTACTCAGGCGTATCAGGCATTGAGTTGGACATCAACTCAATCTTTGCACAGTGATTAGTGCTTAGGTTCCCTTGATGCACCTCTGAGGTGAGGGTGGGAGCACAATGGACAGGGTAGCCAGGAAAACCCACTCTCAGGCCCCCAATGATGGGCACAGGGCTGGCCTCAACAAGTGTCAAGAGCCAGCCCTCAGGTTTTTGGAGAAATGCCTCAGGAAGGAGCACAGCAAATGCTGCTCACCAAAGACCCTGATGGAGAAGAATGCCTAGCACTCAGTGGCAGAATCTGCCTCACTCTCATGCTCCTTATCATGTGGGACTTCCTCCCATAGCCCAACCCTGGAAGCAAATGGGACAGTCAGCCAAGTCATTATAAGTTTACTCTCAGGCCATGAAACTGTCCCAGGTCATAAAACTTGCTTCCCAGGTCAAAACCATGTCTCTCAAGTAGATCTCTTCCTGTTCTGGTCCCACAAAGCAGGGATGCCTAACTCCATCTGCCATGGCTGAGGCCCAGTGCCACACTCACCTCTCTATTCTGGCTGTGGGCCCCTTTCCTGCTTCAGACTGGATTTACAAACCCCAACCTGAGACTGTCCAAATGGTGACTAACCTGCTAGCTGCCAGGTTTCTGCACAGTCCTCTGTGATTTGGGATCAGGAATGGCCTCTTACTGGAGCCCTAGTCTGGGGCACTTGGGACATTTCCCAGTAAAGTTTTTCACAGTCTCTTGATTGCTCCCCAGCATAGATCAAGGGTTTGGAATTATCAAGGAGCTGCCCATGTACTGAGTGGGGTAGGTTTCCAGTAGTGATGTGTCCTGTGTACTGGGACTCACAGTTTCCCACCAGACCTTGCAATGTGGGCTGCTGACTGGCTTCTTTTTCTCAGTATCTGAAGTTTTCTTTCACTTTTATGTTGAACTCTTGAGTTTTCTCTTGGATAAATGCTTAAAGTGTGGATCTCTACGCAGTATTTTGCTATTTCCAAGTTTCTGAGGTATGCTAGCAAAGTCCTCATTCTGCCATCTTGGAAAAACAATTAATACAATACTATTATGATCACTCAAAATTAAGTACTTAGTTGTAAATGCAAAGACATTGAAAAGACATGTAGAAAGCTACAAAATACTGAAGAAAGAAATCAAAGAAGATCTAAAGTAAAATAAATACCATGTTCATGATTATAAGATTCATGCAGTAAAACTGTCCCTTCTCCTAAAATTGATAAACAGGTTTAACACAATTTCCATCAAAATTCCAACCATATTTCTCATAAATATAAACAGATTATTCTTAAATTTATATAAAAGACAAAGGAACCAAAATAACTAAAAATCTGTTTTGAAAAAAGAAGAATATAATGGGAGAAAACAGTCTATGCTCGATTCAATATTTAATTTGTAGCTGTGGTAGACAATATGATGTGGGCTAAAGGATAGTCGGAACAGTGTAACAGAAAAAAGAACCATGAAACTGATGTACACAGATATGGCCAACTAATATCTGATGAAGGTGAAGACACAATTCAATGAAGGAGGAATAGCCTTTTTATTAAACTGTGCAAAAATAATTGGGTATCTAGAACCAACAGAAAAAATATATAACCCTCATAGCTTATACAAAAATTAACTCAGAATACTTCACAGGCTTAAATGTAAAATTTTACATTTAAAACATTTTAGAAAAAAAAAATTGAAAATATATTCAGGATGTAGGGATAGGCAGAGTTCTTATACTTGACAGTAATAGCATTATCAATCAAAGGAAAAACTGATAATTGGACTTCATTAAAATTAAAAATATTCTGTCCTGTGAGAGACTTTGTTACTAGAATGAAAAGACAAGCTACAGGCAGGGAGAAAATATTTGTAAACCACAATACACAATACACAATGACTAAAGACAAGTAAAATATTTAGAATCTACATCATACCTAACAAAATTGCTAAAATAAAAAAATTGTAAGGATGTAGAGAATCTGGAGCATTCAGACATTGCTTGTGGGAATATAAAATGGTACAGCCATTCTGGAAAACAGTTTGGCACTTTCTTTAAAAACTAAACACATAATTATCACATCACACAATCCAGCAATTGTGCTTCTAGAATTCATCCCAGAGAAGTGAAAACTTATGTTCACACAAAAATCTATGTATGGATGTTTACAGCAACTTTATATGTAATACTCCAAACTGGAAACAACTCAGATGTCTTTCAACAAGTGAGTGGTTAAACTGTGCTACATTCATACCATGGAATACTACTTGGCAGTAAAGAGGAACACACTATTGATATGCAGGTTTTGCTATGCCCTGGGAATTAAACCAAGTAAAACAAAATATAATCCCAAAAGATTACAAAGTGTTTGATTACACTTAACCACATTCCTGAATTGACAAAAGTATAGAAATGGACAATAGATTGGTAGTTGTCAGAGATTAAGGAGAGAGTCAGAGTAGCATAGGAGTGGGTATGGCTATAAAATTTGCTTCACTTTGAAAGCCTTTAAGAGGTTCTTGAAGTAAAGCAAATGTTCTATATCTTGACTGTATCAATGTCAATATGTCCGATGGTATTTTACTATTATTTTGCAAGATATTACCATTAGGAAAATCAGACAAAGACCACAAAAGCATCTGTGTATGATTTTTTACAACCACATGAGAATTTACAATTGTCTTAAAATAAAAATTTACATTAATACACAAAAACTTATGTTGCCTACCCAAACCACAATGTATATTAACATATAAAGTTAAAAAATGCATAGAAAAGATATATGCTGATGCTAGTTTAAAAACAGCTAGATTAATTGTTTTAATACAAAAAAATGCAGACTTTAGAGAAAAGAATATTACCAGAGATAAAGAAGTTTATCTCCAAAGATAAAGAGATTATCAATCATGAGAATGTGAATATCCTAAATATGTATCCCCTTAGTAATGGAGCTTCAAGATACATGAAGCAAAATTTGACAAAGCTTCAATAAAAAAAGGAAAAGAAAAATACATAATTAAAGGTAGAGATTTTAACAGTTCTATTTCAATAATTGATAAAATAGGTAAACACAAAAGTCATAAAAGATACAGTTGACTTGACAAACAATATCAGCCAACTTGGCCCAACTGGCATTTATTGAACAACCAACAAGAGAATACACATTCTCTCAAATGTACATGGAACATTTACCAATAGATTATATTCTAGGCCAGAAAAGTAATATCAATAAGTCATACAAAATATGCTTTATGACCACACTATAATTAAATGTAATTACCTGGAAAATTCCCAAGTATTTGAAAACTTTACAAATGTGACACTTTAAAAAAACCCACTGGTTAAAGAAGAAATCAAGATGAAAATTAGAAAATATTTTTAACAGAATGAAAATTAAATCACAACATGTCAGAACCTGTGGGCTAGTGTTAAGTAGTACTCAGGAGAAATTTGTAACACTGAATGGCCATATTAAAAAATAAGAAAGGTCTCAAATTAGTGATCACATCTTCTATGTTAAAGAACTAGAAGAAGAGCAAATTAAACCTAATTAGTCAAAAGAAAGAGAGAAAGGGAAACAAAAAATAAACCAGAAATCAGTGAGCTAAAAAATAGAGAGATGGCATAAACTACCAATATCCAATGATAGAAGTGACACCACTATAGTTTCTATGGATATTAAATGGATAATCAGGAAATATTACAAACACCATTATCCTTTAAAATGTTGCAACTTACATGAAATGGAAAAATTCCATGGGAGACACAAACTACCAAAGCTCACTCTGGAAGAAACTTAATAGCTTCATATAGGTACATACATACATAAATATGTTGCGTGACTGGAGACGGAGGGGCTACAGCTTTACCTCAGGTGTAGATCCGCAATGCAATGTTCAGAGGCGCAAGAAGCAGTCTACACACTCTGTTGTGGCATGTAGCAAATTAACTTTATTTCTGACTACCTTATATACTTTTGTAGTCATGTGCACACTTAAATCTGTGAATTACAATATTCATTATTTAACTTTAAACTTAAGTAGCAGATATCCTGTCCCGGAAAACAGCACAATACTCTTCTACTTTTAGGTCTTAAAAAATCTGCATAAAAATAAGAGAGACAGAGCTATAGGAAAACTATTTCCTCACATACTTAACAAGTTAACCTTAAATGGGTCTTTGACTTTGTTTCTTCACAGTGCTAAGATCTTTACATTTTGTCAACCTCTGGACCAAGCCTCCAGGCAAGAACCTAGGAGACAATGGCTGTAAAAGCTTCAAAGTATCTGTTCCTGGAAGACCAGAAAACAGTCTTTGTGTTTGCCTCAGGGTTGCCCAAATCTATTGCTTTTTCTGTGAAGGCAAAAGCCAGTTTAAACCATTAGTGGCTTACTCAAATGAGAAGTACATGAGACATACATGTGGGGATTTCTAACCCCACAGCACTCTACTCAGGGCAAAAGAGTAAGACTCTGTCAAAACAAAAACAAAACCAAAAACTATTGCCTATGGAATAAAAGACATTTTTAGCGGAGTGTGTGAGAATTTAGACAGATTAATAGCAAACTCTTAAAACAATGATTCAGAGACTATTTCAGAAAAATAATAATGCCCTAAATTTAAAACTCTGAAAACAAAATTTTGCCACTGTACTACAGCTAGTGGGATATATTTCTCTTGCTGTTGGTTTCCTGCTGTGTCTCGCCCCCAGCAGAACCATCATCAAAGTTATTCACTGGGTCTTTTATTGTGGCAAGAGTTGTCTTCCAAGGCACAACATCCCAACTATTTCTATTTCTCAAATAAAGAACACAATATGTATTCACAAATGTCTCACTCTTGTTTTGGAAGCAGTAGAGAACCATGGTTAAGAGCAAAGTCTGAGAAACAAGACTAGCTAGGTTAAATCCTGCTCTGCTTTGGAATTTTGTTAAGTCTCTTTGTATCTCAGTTTTTGTATTTATACATTAAATGATTAATACACATTCATTTGTACATGTAAAGATCTTAGAACAGTGCCCAATACATACTAAAATCTCAGTTAATCTTGGTTACTATTAGCATGTGGGTGGGAACCGCATCGGCCTCCCTGTGAGCACCCCCTATATGTTTAAATCACCCGCTTTATGGCTACCCAAGAGACATAGAAATGAGTCGTCCTAGATTCCCCACTAGGAGGCAGCAGGGCCCCACTTGTATGAAGGGAACATTCACCCCTGAATTCTACCTTTCTCCCATACTCATGCTGAAAAGTTTCGACCCAAAACTTATGTGGCCTCAGGCCAGGGATCATGATATGAGTGTTAAAGTTGGCAAAAAAAAAAAAAAAAAAACATGGGGAACTACTATTAGTAAAAACCATGCTCCTCTATCCATTTGTGGCTTCACTAGCACCTTTGCCCAATGGAGATGTAGCCTTTGCTTGAGAGAATCTTGGGCGCAGCCGGGTACAGCCTTGTGCCCCCATCCTTTGGTCCTTACCTTGTCCCGCTTCCTTTATGAATGAGAGCCATTTTTGGCTGCTGACACCCAAGACCAGGGAGCAGAAAATGATGCCAATGAAAAGCTTCATCCTGTTGCAGAGTCAAGGAAACACAACCAAGAATAATATACATTTTTCTTTGAGTTTTTGTTTTTTGTAATGTTAGCCCATCCTTCCTGTCCAAGAAAAAACCTCACTCATTTTTTTACACACACACACATATGTATACATAGACAATGGATAAATAGAATTTCCAGAAGGCATAGTTCTCCATTTCCAAGTGTCTAATTGGAACCCCAGTGTCTGAGAGATTGCAATGGAAGTTTAGTACAAATCTTTTTTTATTTCAGTCACCCCCTGTCAGCCTTCACACCCAACTGTACAGGATGTTTCCAGAGAGGCCTTTAGAAGTTTTGTGACCAACATACCTCTCTACAATATGAGAGTCTAACAATCAATAAATATTTATATTCTTCTCTTCAGCCCATGGAACATTCTCCAAAATAGATCATATCTTAGGAAACAAATCAAACCTCAACAAAATAAGAAGAATTGAAATTTTATCTTGTGTCTTTTCAGATCACAAAGCAATAAAGGTGGAACTCAACTCTAATGAAAATTTTCATCCCCACACACAGGCAGGGACACTAAACAACCTTATGCTGAATGACAGTTGGCTCAAGGAAGAGATAAAGGAGCAAATCATTAGCCCAGCATTGTGGTAGGCGCCTGTAGTCCCAGCTCCTTGGGAAGTTGAGGCAAGAGAATCGCGTAAGCCCAGGAGTTGGAGGTTGCTGTGAGCTGTGTGATGCCACAGCACTCCACCAAGGGCAATAAAGTGAGACTCTGTCTCTACAAAAAAAAAAAAAAAAAAAAAGGAGGAAATCGTTAACTTCCTTGAAAATAACAACAATGAACACACAAGCTACCAAAACCTGCAGGACACTGTAAAAGCAGTCCTAAAGCCAGGTGCAATGGCTCTCACCTGTAATCCTAGCACTCTGGGATGCCTAGGCAGGTGGATTGCCTGAGCTCATGAATTTGAGACCAGCTTGAGCCAGAGCAAGACCTTGTCTCTAAAAATAGCTGGGCACTGTGGCAGAAGCCTATAGTCCTAGCTATTTGGGAGGCTGAGGCAAGAGAATCGCTTAAGCCCAAGAGTTTGAGGTTGCTGTGAGCGGTGATGCCATAGCACTCTACCAAGGGTGACAACGTGAGACTCTGTCTCAAAAAATAAAATTAATAACCAGGCATTGTAGTGGGCACCTATAGTCCCAGCTACTTGAGACTGAGGCAAGAGAATCTCTTAAGGCCAAGAGTTTGGCCAGCACCTGTGGCTGAAAAGAGTAGGGCGCTGGCCCCATATGCCAGAGTTGGTGGGTTCAAACCTGGCCCCAGCCAAAAAACTGCAAAAAAAAAGAGTGCCAAGCCCAAGAGTTTGAGGTTGCTGTGAGCTGTGACTCCATGGCACTCTACTGACAACAACATAGTGAGACTCTGTCTCAAAAATAAATAATTTAATTTAATTTACAAAGAGGGAAGTTTATCACATTAGATACCTATATCCGAAAAACAGAAAGCAATCCAATCCGAAACCTAGCAGAAGAAAAAAACAAAATTAAATCATAAATAAATGAAATTGAAAACAAAAGAATCATTCAGCAAAAAAATTAGTTCTTCAAAAAGATAAATAAAATCAATAAATCATTGGCCAGAATAACTAGAAACAGAAAAGTAAAATCTTTAATAACTTCAGTCAGAAATAAAAAGGGGGAAATAATAACTGATACCACTGAGACACAGATTATTTCTGATGACTGTAAAAAACTCTATGCCTAGAAATTCGACAATTGGGAGGAAATGGACCAATAACTGGAATTACACCATCTTCCTAGACTTAACCAGGAAGCAATAGATCTCCTGAACAGACCAATATCAAACACTGAGATTGAAGAAACAATTAAAAAGTTCTTCCCCCCCCAAAAAAAACTGGACCAGATGGCTTCATACCAGAATTCTATCAAACCTTCAAAGATGAGCTTGTACCTATATTGTAGAACCTGTTCCAAAACATTGAGAAGGAAGTTACCTTCCCCAACACATTCTATGCCGCAAACATCACCCTGATTCAAAGCCAGGAAAGGACCCAACTGAAAAGGAGAACTACCAACAAATTGCACTAATGAATATCCATCTATAAATACTCAACAAAATTTCAGCTAATAGATTGCAGCTACACATTTAAAAAATTATGCATCACAATCAAGTAGGCTTCATTCCAGGGATGCAAAACTGGTTTAACATATGCATATCTATAAATATAATTCATCATATCAATAGAAGCAAAAACAAAGACCATATGATCCTCTCAATAGATGCAGAAAAAAATACACTTAATAAAATTCAGGATCCTTTTTTAACAAGAACACTTAACAAAATAGGCATAGGTCATCCTTTTCTTTTCTTTTCCTTTCTTTTTTTTTTGAGACAGAGTCTCTCCTTGTCACCCTCCATAGAATGCCATGGCATCACAGCTCACAGCAACCTCAGACTCTTGGGCTTAAATGATTCTCTTGCCTCAACTTCCCAAGTAGCTGGGACTACAGACACCCGCCACAACGCCCATTTATTTGTTGTTGTTGTTGTAGTTGTCATTGTTGTTTATCAGGCCTGGGCTGGGTTCAAACTCAGCTAGTGTATGTGGCCAGCACCCTAACCACTGAGGTATAGGTACTGAGCCAGGTCATTCATTTCTTAAGCTGATTGAAGCCATCTATGACAAACTCACAGATAATATCATATTGAATGGAATAAAACTGAAAGTTTTTCCACTTAGAATTGGCACCAGGCAAGGATGTCTGCTATCACCACTACTATTCAACATAGTTCTGAAAGTTCTAGCCAATGCAATCAGACAAGAGAAGGATTTAAAGGGCATCCAAATGGGGGCAGAGGAGATCAAATATCGCTCTTTGCTGATAACATGCTCTTATACTTAGAAAGCTCCAGATACTCAACTGCAAAATTTGTGGAAGTGATCAAGAAATACAGTAATATCTCAGTGTATAAAATCAATGTCCAGAAATCAGTAGCCTTTGTATAAGCAAATAACAGCCAAGTTGAGAGGTTTCAATACCTAGGTATATACCTAACAAAAGAGATGAAGGATCTTTACAAAGAGAATTGTGAAACTCGAAGAACATACCAAGCTCTTGGCTGGGATGCAATCTGCATTAAAACACCAACATCATACTTTAAAGAACTGGAAAAAATAGTGCTTCTTTTCATACGGAACCAGAAAAAAAAATCTGTACAGCCAAGGCTATTTTTAGTAATAAAAACAAAGCAGGAATTATCACCCTACTAGACTTCAGGTTATATTACAAGTCCACAGTCATCAAAGCATCATGGTATTGGCCCAAAAATAGTGACATAAATCTGTGGAATAGAATACAAAACCAAGAGTTGAAATCACCCTCATCACCATCTGATCTTGATAAACCAAACAAAACCATACGCTTGGGAAAAAGAATCCCTATTTAACAAATTGTGGTGGGATAACTGGATAACCACATGTAAAAGACTGAAAGTGAAAAAAAAAAAAAAAAAGACAGAAACTGGACCCATACCTTTCACCATTTGTAAATATTGACTCAAGATGGATAAAATGTTTAGGGCAGTGCCTGTGGCTCAGGGAGTAGGGCACTGGCCCCATATGCCCAGGGTGGTGGGTTTGAGCCTGGTCCCGGCCAAACTGCAACAACAAGAACAAAATAAATAAATAAAATCATAAAATTCTTTAAAAAAAAAAGATGGATAAAATGTTTACATCTAAGACATGAAACAACAAAAATCTTAGAAGAAAGTGTGGGAAAAACTCTTGATGATGTAGGCCTGGGGAAAGATTTTATGAAGAAGCCTACCTTAGCAACTGCAATACCAACAAAAATAAACAAATGAGACTTAATTAAGCTGAAAGCTTCTGCACAGCTGAGGACACAACAAGTAAAGCAAAAACACACCCTTTAGAATGGGAAAAGATATTTGCATAGTATGAATCTGACAAAGGGTTGATAACTAGAAGCTACAGAGAACTCAAATCAACAAAGAAGACCAAACAATCCCATCTACCACTGGACAAGAGATATGAACAGAACCTTCTTCTATAAGGAAGACAGATGAATGGCTATCAAACATTTTAAAAAATTCTCATTGTTCCTAATCATCAGATAAATGCAAATCAAAACCACCCTGAGGGCGGCTCCTGTGGCTCAGCGAGTAGGGCGCCGGCCCCATATACCGAAGGTGGCGGGTTCAAGCCCGGCCTCGGCCAAACTGCAAAACAAAAAAATAGCCAGGCGCTGTGGCAGGCGCCTGTAGTCCCAGCTACTAGGGAGGCTGAGGCAAGACAATCGCTTAAGCCCAAGAACTGGAGGTTGCTGTGAGCAGTGTGACGCCATGGCACTCTACCCAGGGCGATAAAGTGAGACTCTGTCTCTACAAAAAAAAAAAAAAAAAAACCACCCTGAGATATTACCTAACCCCAGTTGAGGATAGCCCACATCACAAAATCTCAAAGCTGCAGATGCTGGCATGGATGTGGAGAGAAGCAAACACTTTTACACTGCTGGTGGGACTGCAAACTAATACAACCTTTTTGGAAGGAAGTATGGAGAATCCTTAAAGAACTCAATTAGACCTCCCTTTCAATCCTACAATCCCATTACTGGGCATCTACCCAGAAGAAAAAAAAGGCATTTTATCATAAGGACATTTACACTAGATGGTTTATCACAGCTCAATTAACAATTGCCAAAATGTAGCCGGGCGTTGTAGTCCCAGCTACTCAGGACGCTGAGGCAACAGAATCGCCTAAGCCCAAGAGCTGGAGGTTGCTGTGAGCTGTGAAACCACAGCACTCTACCAAGGGTGACAAAATGAGTCTCTGTCTACACACACACACACACACACACACACACACACACACACAAACAACAATCGCCAAAACATGGAAACAACCTAAATGCCCATCAACTCAGGAATGGATTAACTAGCTGTGGTATATGTACACCATGGAATATTATCCAGCCATAAAAAAGATGGAGACTTTATAGCTTTTGTATTAGCCTGGATGAAGTTGAAACATATTCTTCTTAGTTAAGTATCACAAGAATGGAGGAGCAAGAATCCAATGTACTCAATATTAATATGAAGCCAGTAGGCGATCTAATACATGCCCAAATGAGAGAAAAATCTCAAATCAATTCAAGGTGCCAGGGTAACAAGGGAGTGGGGAAAGGGGAAAAAGGAGAGGGATGGCTGTGCTCCCACTTAATGGGCACAATATTAGGGTATATGGCCCATTTCTTGGGGAGCAAGACACAATTGTAATAGGGACTCTACCTAACAAATACAAATATTGTAACCTAATTCTTTGTACCCTCAAATTAACCTGAAACAATAACAAAACAAAATTTGCAGAATGCCCACTCTACCAATCACTGACTTCACACAGAAGACCATGTGACAAAATTCCTACCCTAAAAAGTATTCACATCTGGCAGATTCTAATTATCAGAATAGTAGATTGAGGAAGGAAAAAGGTAAAATGCGTCACAGGAATGCTGATGCAGAAAGAGGATCTCCAAATAGTAAAACTGTTGGAAAATTCTAGCACCTCACCTTTGGTTGTGTGTTCCTGATGAGGCCTCTAGTGGAGCTGAGCCACCTGTGCCACCTGCTGGAGAGATGTGACTGGTGCTATATATATACAGCCACACAACACGTAGCTATTGGTCCAACCTCTCTTCCCTCTTGCACAATCACTCATGGCCAATAGACAGCATACAGATCATCAGCATTTTCCTTCACACGGAACTATTTTTTCCAGATTGTGTAATCTGGCAACTTTCAGGATTTTCCTTCCTTAGCAGGATTTCCTTCACACAGAACTATTTTTTTCCCAGGTTATGCAATCTGGCAACTTTCAAAAGTGTAGCAAATTAGGGTGCAGTACATTATTTATCATACAATAAAGTACGGACAATTTCCCATGAAGGGCAATCAATAGCAGAAAAAGAGATTTGATTGTCTGAAGAATGTGAGAATACAGGGTAAATGGAATAGCCTGCCTGGCTCCATTGCTCAGAATGAAACTGGGAACTTAGGGACCCTAGAATGTAAGAATAAGAAAGTAGGAGATAAACAACCCAGGAAAGTAAAACTTTCAGAAGCTGAAAAGGGAGTCCTTCAGACTCAAGCGTTTTCACCATCATTTGCCATTGAATGTCATATGGTAAGTTATATTTGGAGGATGCTATAATACAGGATTATTGAACTATAATGTAGAAATTTGCAAAGTAGAAATGACATGTGATAAAGAGGAGCAGCAAATGGCCCACTGGCTGTTAAATCATCAGAACGGTAGAGTCAGGCAGAAAGCAGAGCACTCTGGGAAGTATGATGTTGGAGAACAGCTGTTTTAACCAGAAAAGTAATACTGTGCTTTGACTATGTGAACTTAGCAAAATATCGTGGGTAGAAATTTTATGCAGATGCTATCAGGAAGCTAGAATCCATGGTCCACTCATCTGCCCCTTCCCTGCCCCTTTATCCAAAATAAAAAATTTATTTATTTATTTATTCATTTTACAATAGTGTAAAATGAATTTATGTCTGCTTTTGAAGATTTCAAGTTCATTTTGGAAATAAAGTTTAGTATTGGTAATTATGAACTTTTTATTAAGCATTTCCTTCATCTACATAATATGCAAAACACAGGCCATTGTTTAATTCTTTTTTTTTTTTTTTTTAGAGAGACAGAGTCTTACTTTGTCGCACTCACTAGAGAGCCATGGCATCACACAGCTCACAGCAACCTCCAACTCCTGGGCTCAAGCGAGTCTCCTGCCTCCGCCTCCCAAGTAGCTGGGACTACAGGCGCCCGCCACAGGGCCCGGCCATTTTTTGGTTGCAGCCATCATTGTTGTTTGGCGGGCCGGGGCTGGATACGAACCCGCCAGCTCAGGTGTACGTGGCTGGAGCCTTAGCCCGTTGAGCCACAGGCGAATGAGCCACAAGTTTTCCTTTGTGAATGCGCTGTCTTGTTTCATGTCTCTTGGAGGCTGTTTTTGCTGTTGTCTTCTCTTGCCAGGAGATTTTCCTTCCAGTGCTTCTGTGTGTGTCTCTGGATTGATTCAAAAGTTACTTTTGCATGACCTGGTCTCTCAGAGATACAGACGGCAGAGGCACAGGAGAGATGGGGAGGACACAAAGCCTTGTTTCTGGTGACCCCCCCCATTTGTAGTTCATATGTACCAGCACATTTTTATTTCAATAGAGTTAGGGGGGTTTATTAAGTGTTTTTGTTACATGGACGGATTGTATATTGCTGAGTCAGGGCTTTCGTGTGCCCATCACCAGGACAGTGGACACTACACCTGATGGGCGATGCTTTCAGCCCTCACCTCAGTTCTTAGCCTGTCTTAGTTTCCAATGTCCATTCTGCCACTTTATGACCTCACATGACCCTTTAGCTCCCTCTGGCAAGTAAAAACCCATGGTGTTTGTTTTCCATCCCTGAGACACTCCCTTTATAATAATGGTTTCCGGGCAGCGCCTGTGGTTCAGTGAGTAGGGCGCCGGCCCCATATACCAAGGGTGGTGGGTTTGAACCCGGCCCCGGCCAAACTGCAACAAAAAACTAGCTGGGCGTTGTGGCAGGCGCCTGTAGTCCCAGCTACTTGGGAGGCTGAGGCAAAAGAATCGCCTAAGCCCAAGAGCTGGAGGTTGCTGTGAGTTGTGTGACGCTACAGCACTCTACCAGGGGGTGACAAAGTGAGACTCTGCCTCTAAAAAAATAAAAAGAAGAAGAATGGTTTCCAAGTCTATCTGATGACCTTTTAACTTATTTTAGAAGCTGTACTTTGGGAAGAGAGATCTCTCATATCCATTCCTCCAGCTACCCCTTGTATCAGACTTGCAACCAGTCCAAAATGAAAAATTTAAAGACCATTGTGTTTCCCTAGAAAAGAGAGAATGATGCATGTGTAATGTGGCCAAGATGATGAGAGAATCCAAAGGACTTCATGTCTGGTCCTGCTCACAATGGGCTCCTGGACTGGAAGAATGGGGAATGCAATAGGACAAGTAAAGCCCATCCCAGGGAATTACGGCTCAGGATTTTTGCCTAGAGTTTTTGCTGGGAAAAGAGGAATATGGGCAGTGCATTTAAGATATTAGGGAAACAATCTCCAAGACTGTTGCAAGCAAATTGTGGAGCCTTGATAGCAGAGATGTTGGACAGTTGCATATAACAGAAAGGAAGGAGGTGAGACTTGTGCTGAACCAGAAACGCAGAAAAAAACAGGATGAAGGACCTCTAACTTTTGTTACGAGACTAGAGGAATTTTGAGTAAGATATTAGCAAGAAGAAAAGTAACCCAGGATAAAGCAAATCGGGCCAGTGTTACACCATGTTTGGAAAGAATTGCCATAGATGAAAGCTTGCCAGAATTGGGAATTATGGTCCTTCCTCGGTTTGGGCCTTATTTTAATTCCCTTAGGCACAATGAGTTGAAAGTTTTAGGGCAGATATCTGACTGTCCCTTTGGTTCTTATCCAAGGCAAGACTAAGCAACATCTGGATAATCCCTACACAACTTCAGTTTCTTGGAAAAGGTGGGCTTCCCTGTGGTGAGAGTGAACTCTGAACTGGGTTTACGCACTTGGTCCTAGGAGTAGACAGGAAGGTGGGAAGGAAAGGTTGTCAACCCTACACAGATGCTGGTCTTGGTATGCACGAGGGCCCCTCTTTGTAAGAGAAGGTATGCCACATCCAGTCCCTTTTTTCCTATTTTCTTTGAGACAGAGGTTGTGGGCCAGTGATCATTTCCTGTCAGAGTTACTTTAATCTTTTTGCAACCATTCAATGCTGAAAATCCACTCTCCACTTTCTCACCTCATTCAAGTCGTTCTCTTCTTTGATGGAAGTGTTAAAAAGCAAGCAAGTACAGATTCCAGACAGCATGAGGGACTCTGCACAGGCCCTTAACAAGCCTTGCTTCTTCTCTTCCTTTATTCTCTAATGTCTTCTGCCTCCTGGGAAGGGAGATGGGAACACAGTTCCTCCAAGTGAGATGCTTAGAACAGTAACAATAGAGCCATTCAACTATTTTCAATTATTTTCCGGCAAAAAGAAAGATTTCCTGTCATATCAGAATCTCCAGGCCCTAGGTCTTTGTTAGTGCCTATTGCCCAGGCTTAGTTATTAACAGCAGCACCTCCTTTTACTTTCAAAAATGACCTGGATTGAGATCTGGAGATTCCAGGTGTCTCTGCCTCAGCCTCTGTTACCCTGGGACCTACAGGTACTGGGAGATTGTAGGGAAGACATCAGGACCTCCCAGAAGCAGAGAAATGGGACTGTTGACATTCAGAGACGTATCTATAGAATTCTCTATGGATGAGTGGGCCTGCCTGGACCTTGCTCAGCAGACTTGTATCGGGATGTCATTTTAGAGAACTACAGACACCTGGTCTTCCTAGGTCTTGCTGCCTCTAAGCCAGACCTCATCACCTGTCTGGAGCAAAGTAAACAACCCTGGAAGGTGAAGACGCACCAGACAGTGGTCAAGCATCCAGCTATATCTAATCATTCTACCCAAGACGATTTGCAAGAGCTGGGCACAGATATTTTATTCTCAGAGATGATCCTGAGAAGATATCAAAGCTCTGGACCTGAAAATTTAAACTTAACAAAACACTGGGGAAGCATGTCTGAGTGTAAGCAGCAGAAAGTATGTTCCAGTGGACTTAACCAATGTTTGACAGCTACCAATGGCAAACTCTTTCCATGTAGTAAATGTTTGAAAGTCTTCAGACAATTGTCAAACCTAAATAAACATAAGACAATATATGCCATAGAGAAAACTTTTAAATGTAAAAAAAAAAAAAGACCTGGATTGAATAATAAATTAGATGGTGACCCAATTCTAATAGCCACATGCAAGAGGCTGCTTGAGAAGTCCAAGAGGCCTCCATTTTTTTCTGTTACAGTTAAATAGACGAGAACAAGACTTAGTTCTAGTAAGAACTAGAAGAACAAGCAAAAAAAAAGTTCCAAGTTCCACAAATATCATAACTAAGAATGGCATCTCAGACCTAACCTCAGTCTTAGAGAGCTAGCAAGAAAAATTTTACATTCCCTAAATATGAAGTGAGGAAAATAATGGTACCTACCTTGTAGGATCTTTGTGAGGATTAAATGATTGATCCAAGCTGACAGGGGCTTGGATCAGTTCTGGGCATTTGTAAAGCACTTAATGAATTTTAGCTCTTCTAGCCTAACCAAGAAAATGCGTAATAATTTATACTTCCCAGAAGACAGAATGATTAACTAAAATATGAATACTAAGGTAATACATTAATAAGATTGCCATTAGAAAGCCAGTCACGGGCCAGGCCCAGTGGGTCACGCTGGAAATCCTAACACTCTGGGAGGCCAAGGCAGGTGGACTGCCTGAGTTCACGGGTTCAAGATCAGCCTGAGTCAGAGCGAGACCCGTCTCTAAAATAGCCAGGCAAAGTGGTGGGTGTCTGTAGTCCCAGCTACGTGAGAGGCTGAGGCAAGAGAATCGCCTAAGCCCAAGAGCTGGAAGTTGCTGTGAGCTGGGACACTACAGCACTCTACTGAAGGCAATAAAGTGAGACTCTGTCACAAAAAATAAATAAATAAATAAAAATTAAAATAAAAAAATAAAATCTAGGCTCGGCGCCTGTGGCTCAGCAGGCTAAGGCGCCAGCCATGTACACCTGAGCTGGCGGATTCGAATCCAGCCCGGACCCGCCGAACGACAATGACGGCTGCAACCAAAAAATGGCCGGGCGTTGTGGCGGGCGCCTGTAGTCCCAGTTACTTGGGAGGCGGAGGCAAGCGACTCGCTTGAGCCCAGGAATTGGAGGTTGCTGTGAGCTGTGATGCCATGGCACTCTATCCAGGGTGACAGCTTGAGGTTCTGTCTCAAATAAATAAATAAATAATAAATAAAATTTAGCACTTTTTAAAGGATTAGGAGTTTTGGTTTGCTTCTTTTTTTTCTCAAGGGAATTCACTGAAACTCTCAATTTAGATTTAAACATGTAGCTAGCAATCTCTACCCTTTGGAAGCAGACTTCCCAGTGATGTGCTAGAGCTGGCTCTCTCTTAGGAGAACTAATTATTACATTTTCAAGGATTTTGCAAGCCAATTGTTAAGTCATTGGTAGTTTGGAAAAAACTATGATGGGGGAATTTCAACCACAGAATTTGGCAAGTACTCTAAATCAGGGCTTCATTCTTTTTCTAGAGAGACAGCTATTAAATATTTCCCAGCACATGCTTGGGAGGCATTCAAAGTTCCACAGATCCTTTCCCTTACTGCTGTAGGTCCTTGGAGAATGTGACAAAGAACAAAATTTTAACAAATTAAGTTTTAAATATCTACTAGGCTTGTATTAGTAATTCATGAACCAGGCAGCAGACAGTCTATAAAATAGAAAGTGTCAGTGAGCAATGGCTCACTTCAAGATGTATAGATGCATGTGGAAGCCAATTCCATGACAATGGATTCAGACAAAAGAAAGACTTTGTTGTGAGGCCAACCAGCAAGGAGATAGGAGGTACAGCTCAAATCTGTCTCCTCCATTTAGGGTCTGGGGCAAGTTTTAAGAGGGCAGAGAGGAAGGGAAAGTATTGGGAATGTTGTCTTGGCAGGGCCTAATTGGAGGGTTTTGAATTTGACTGTTACAGTAAATTATGTTGAGGCAGATTTTAGCAGCAGATTTTCTGGGCCAACAGGCTGGACTTCCTCCTTTTTGAAGGCGTTGGGGCGTTCAGGTTTCCGTCATGTCCTTCTGTTCCTGGTTCTGCTGAGAGGAAATGTTGGTTCCAGGTATTGTTAGAGGTCAAAGCTTCATCTGTTGTGCATGACCAGGAAACGTGGCTTGTAGTTTTGTCTCTGTTATACCTGCAAAATCACTGGACTTTCTGTTATGAACAAAGTAGAGCCAGCTTGGGCGAGTCCTGCAGTTAGGAAAAGAGCCTGCCAGATGGGGCAGAACACTTGGCTTTTACAAAGCAGCTTCCATTTATTGCTTCTCAGCCTTTTGACTAGGATCAAGTGTAGCATCTGTTCTCATGGTTTAAAGCAGCTTTAGCAGGAACAAGGAACAAGGAAACAGTGTGATGTAAAAACTGGATTGTTTGTCATCAGGTTGCTTTCCTTATTTGGGTGAAATTAGAGGTGGTCTTCCCTACCCTGCCAGGGCAGGTTGACAGGACCCCTTTTGATTGATTGCTGTGAATCTCCTGGGTGTGTGTATGTGTGTAAGTGTGTGCATGTGTGTGCTAACTGATTAATTTTCTTTCTTAAAGTCTTCGATTATTTGGCACCTAGCATGAGTGATTCCACCCTGCTTTGGTCTGATCTGTTGAGACCTCGTACAAGATCTCAGACCAAAACAATAACCTCCCCTATATTTTATTTAACAAATGAATAAGCAACCACTGCAAATACATAGCTTTAGCACGAGAAAGGCTAGATGCTCACTTCCATCCTTCAATTCACAGAGAGAGAGTAAAAGAAAATATCATTCTTAGAAGGGTACAGGCGAAACTTACTAAATGCAGAATACAAATGTCTTCATACAATAACTAAGAAAATGCCATGAAGGCTATGTTAACCAGTTTGATGAAAATATTTCAGATTGTATATGAAACCAACACATTGTACCCCTTGATTGCGCTAATGTACCCAGCTAAGATTTAATAATAAAATAAAATAATTTCACACAAAAAATAAATAAAAAAGAAAGAAAATATCACAGTCAAAGAAAATTACTAGAATTAAAATTTTTTTAATTCTCAGGTAAACTGTGGATTCTATGGTTGTATTTCCTCCCCAATAAACCAAACATGAGGGAAAATGTATACCTCAGGAAACACATCTTTAATTAATTTTTTTATTTTAATTGCATGATATTGTATATAGATCTATGTGATACCATATGATGTTTCCGTATATATTGTGGAATGATTATAATAAGCTAATTAACATCAATTCACGTATCCATCTTTTTTTTTTCAAGAGGCTCTGTCTATGCAGCAGCCACATTGGAAATGGTCATACAGTTGGGCAAGATAACTGTTTCTAATTACTCAGAGTCTCCTGGTAGAGTGTCTGAGTTGAGGATTTGGTTTTAAGAGTTCCCAAGATTGTACCAGTTAGGGACCACTGTATTCCAAAGAACCACACTGAGTCTCTTACTCCAAGAGGTACATCTTGCTGCTGTTTCCCACCCTATTCCAGCTTCTCTGCCCTCAGGGCCACAGGCTTTCTCCATTTTACTTTCTGGTGATTTCAAACAAGCATCACCTATCTTACAGAAAGAGAAAACAGTGTGTTATTTTGACAAGACATTTCAGGGAGAGAGTTCTCTCTCTTCCCCTGACATTCATTTCTTGCATGTTTCTTTTGGGTAATTGAACACAGAAAGGTCACCCAGCATCCTGGCAATCAACAGAGAATGGGAGGGGCAATAGAAAGTAAAAGCAAACAATCAATATGAGGAAGTCAACACTATGTTTTTGCTTTTCTTCCAGTTTTTCTAGAAAGGGATTAGTTATTTATTGATTATTCATATACCACCTACTTCCTGCCAGATTTTTGAGGCAGTCCAGTTTGATAGCAGCTCAGGAACACCTGAGATTTCCTAAGTTTAATTTCTTAGCAAAACAACCACAAGCCAATAACGAAATCTGATTTGAGTGTGTCCGAGTTTTACTGAAATGCAAAAATTTGTCTCTGCTAGAAGGAATCACGCTACCAGACCTGAGATTGTACTATAAATAGATAGTGATCAAAACAGCATGAAACTGGCACAAAAACAGAGAGATAGATGTATGGAACAGAATAGAGAACCAAGAGATGAACCCAGCTACTTACCGCTATTTGATCTTTGACAAGCTAATTAAAAACGTTCAGTGGGGAAAAGATTCCCTATTTAACAAATGGTGCTGGGTGAACTGGCTGGCGACCTGTAGAAGACTGAAACTGGACCCACATCTTTCACCATTAACTAAGGTAGACTCTCACTGGATCAAAGATTTAAACTTAAGACATGAAACTATAAAAATCCTAGAAGAAAGTACAGGGAAAACTCTCGAAGGAATCGATCTGGGTGAATATTTTATGAGGAGGACTCCCCAGGCAATTGAAGCAGTATCAAAAATACACTACTGTGACCTGATCAAACTAAAAAGCTTCTGCACTGCTAAGAACACAGTAACTGTAGCAGGCAGAC
>CAUYON010077743.1:0-36395 GCA_963573935.1 Arctocebus calabarensis | reverse complement strand
GCACATCTCACTGAGGCTTTGATTTGCATTTTTCTGATGACTAATGCTGCATAGCTTCTTTTAAATTCAGACCCTTTGGCTCGGCGCCTGTGGCTCAAGCAGCTAAGGCTCCAAGCCACGTACACCTGAGCTGGCGGGTTCGAATCCAGCCCGGGCCCACCGAACAACAATGACAGCTGCAACCAAAAAATGGCCGGGTGTTGTAGCGGGCGCCTGTAGTCCCAGCTACTTTGGAGGCGAAGGCAGAAGAATCGCTTGAGCCCAGGAATTGGAGGTTGCTGTGAGCTGTGATGCCACAGCGCTCTATCTAAGGTGAAAGCTTGAGGCTCTGTCTCACAAAAAAAAAAAAAAAAAAATTCAGACCCTTTGCCCATCTTAAAAACTGGGTTGTCTTTGAGTTCTAAGAGTTCTTCACACTATATTCTAGATACCAGTCCAGAAATACGATTTGCAAGTATTTTCTCTCATTCTGTGACTTGTCTTTTCACTTTGATGATGGTGTCCCTTGAAGCATAAACAGTTTCAACTTTTATGAAATTTCAATTTGTTTCCTGATGCTTTTGGTCATATCTAAGATTCCTTTGCCAAATCCAAGGCCAAGGAGCTTTACCTCTGATTTCTTATAAAAGTTTTATAGTCCCAATCACACTGTCATGATTGGTGTTACTTTGTAGTGAGTTTTGAAATCAGGGATTGTGAGTCTTCCTTTCTTATTTTTCAGGATTGTTTTGGATATTCTGCATTCTTTGAAATCTTTTTTTTTGTAGAGAAAGAGTCTCACTTTATCATCCTCGGTAGAGTGCTGTGGTGTCACAGCTCACAGAAACCTTCAGCTCTTGGGCTTAGGCAATTCTCTTGCCTCTGCCTCCCAAATAGCTGGGACTCTAGGTATCCACCACAATGCCCGGTTGTTTTTCTGTTGCAGTTTGGACAGGGCTGGGTTTGAAGCCGCCACCCTCAGTATATGAGGCTGGTGCCCTACCCACTGAGCCACAGGTGCCACCCTCTTTGAAATCTTATGAGATTTAGAATCAGCTTATCAATTTCTACAATGAAACCAGCTGGAATTTTGATAGGGATTGCAATGAATCTTTGTATTATCAGTTTGAGAAGGACTGCTGTGTTAACAATGTTAAGTCTTCTGATTCATGAACATAGGATGTTTTTTCGTTTATTTACATTTTCTCCATTTCAACAATGTTTTTATAATTATCAGAACATAAGTTTTATACTTCCTTCATCAACTTTATTCCTAAATTAGTTTATTCTTTGGATGCTGTGTTGAATTGAATTTTCCTTCATTTTCTAATTGTTCATTCTGAGAGTATAGATCTACAATTAGTTTTCTGTATATTGACTTTTTATCCTGCCACCTTGCTGAACTCTTTTTATTAGATCTAGCAGTTTTCAGCAGATTCCTTTAGGATTTTCTACAAAGAAGATCATGTCTTCTGCAAATAGTTTTACTCCTTTCTTCCAATCTGGATGCCTTTTATTTCTTTTTCTTAACTTATTAACCTGACTAGAACTTCCAATACAATGTTAAGTAGAAGTGGGGAGAGCAGACACCCTTGTCTTTATCCTGTCCTAGTGGGAAGCATCCAGTCTTTCACAGTTAGGTATATTAGCTGTCAATTTTTGAGAAAGTTCTTTTCATCAATTGCTGAGTGTCGAATGGGTTTCGAGTTCTACTCTTTTGTACACTGTGTACGCATTTAACTAACTTTGGACTTATACCATACTAAGACAGTGTTATCTAAATATACCTGAGATATTGTTCAGGATGAGAACCACTATAGAGAATGAGAAGTAAATCATCCAAAGGAGCTTACCATTCCATCAGAGGTCGCCGTTTTCTGTTTTGAGATAGATCCTCATTTTTAAACTTTTAAGGTCACCTGCAGTCCAAGATAAACACATGCAGCAGCATCCCTAATGCTATCGATGTGTCAACTGCTCTGAGAGAATTATGTAGCCAAAGAAATGAAACTGTGCCACTATTTCTACTATTCTTGGTCACTGGGAGAGTACAGAGATCTGATGGAGTGCCTCATTACTGCAAAAGGCAAAAGAGCAAGTATTAACAACATATGCATCTGATATTGTCCTGCATCTGAAACTACAATCCTTATTACCAGGGAACCTAGACGGGCCATTCAGGTCTCTGACAGAAGAATCACCTTAGTGAAATTACAAACTTTAGAGAACAAAAGCAGTCATGAAAAAAATATGCTACAATGACAGATAGGGGAAAATTTATAATTGCAAACAAAATACAGAAGAAAAAGCACCTGATTATAAGACTAAAGCCTTTAATGGCAGCTTCAAAGCCGTGCTTTGTATTCTCCTGCATGTGGTCATCAAACTCATGCCTTGCTAACTGTCAAGGCACAATTGTAAAACTGTGTTCAATAGTAGACTCTACAAGGTTCTAAATGTCTTTGCCTGAAGGATTTTAGAATTACTGTCTGCTGATGCTTCCTTCTACCAAAAGATTAATATAAGCAATGATTCTTATAATTAAGCACTAGACTATATCCACAATGGACTGACAACTGGATATCCCAGCTGATTTCAGTATTCTTATCACATTTGATGATGGCTACTCCCTCTTCAAATAAAACTACGTTATCACTGCCTCCTGGTTTCTCCTCTGCTTTCCAAAGTTCCCTTCTAATTTCTTAGTATCCCCTAGCATTTGCTCCGTAGTTTCACTCTTCCCACTCATATTCTAAGTTCCCATCCATACTCCAATTTCAGCTTTCATCATCTAAATAACTCCTAGTTCCTTTTCTAGCCCTAAGCTCTAAAATTACATCCCTATATACCTACTAGCCACGGCCACCTGAATGCTTAAACCAAGTTTTAGATACAATGCTCAGGGTAGTCATACAAAACTATATTTTTCTTTCCCTCTGAGCTTGCCACTTCCATCCAACTGTAGGACTGAGAAATTTAGGAGTCATTATTGAATCCCCTACTGTACCTCCGGCCTCCCATAAATTCAAGTCTGGTTGCTTCACATGGCAAGGCGAGTTTCCTTTACAGTTTCTCTTTTGCTCTTCCAGCTTCATCTCCTCCCTCACCCTCTAAGAAATCTCTTACATGTACTCTTGTCATGCTATGAAGACACTATGCATCTTCCACTGTCAGCTAAGTCCCCTTCCTTACCTTGCTGAGCTGTAAATTCTGAATCTCTCAGACTCACCTCAAACATCTCTTGGAAACGGAGAATTTGTTCAATACTATATTTAATGATAATAGAAATTAAAGAAACTGATTTGGCATTAGACACAAAATCCTTGTGTTCAAGCTCACAACGTAGTAGAGCAAATAAGACTACAAGTAATTACCAGCAGTTCTGATAAACAATTAGCGTGAAATAACCACAAGGTGTTACCGCAGTTGAGGAGACATACACAATTGTAAGCTTTCCCTGTATCGATGTTGCTTGGACTGAGCCTTGCAGGTAAGTAGGAATTTGTCAGATGGACAATTGGGTCAGAGGAAGGCATAAGATACAAGGGTACATTCTGGTCACTGCTCAGTGTAGCATGTAGGGAGAAACAAGTGGGGTGAAGCTGGAGAGGGCGGGATTATGAAGATCTCATACAAGAAAGCTGACACACAAGAGGCCAGAGCAGAAGCCAGGAGAGAATTAGGCTATGACAGTAAACGGGGCCAGAAATGGTGATCTGAAAAGCAGTGGCAGTGAGATGAGAGAGCAGGGTACAAAAGATAAGTACTTGTCCTTGTTCCAGATACAAAATAGGGCACATTTAATGTTCAGAGCAAGTCTAAGAGATAGATGTTCCTATTTTTACACAAGAGGAAATTCAAGCTCCAAAGGATGTTACTTGTTCAAGATGACACAGTTACAAGGATTCACACTTCAGAGATCTAGCTCCTAGGCAGCCTAATGAGTCTGTTATCTCCAAAACTTGTCCAAGTATAAATCGACAAATTATGTTTTCACAACTAATTTCAGCCTGTTCAACTTAACAGAATAACTCCTAAATGAAATTCCTCTTCCCAAGAGAAGCACAGCAAGCATAAAGAAATACTCTAGCAGTTTTAAGATTACATATCCTAAGATTTTAATACCACTCCAAGTCATGCATAACTATAGTATTCTATCCAAATTCAAAGTTATCTAGTTGATATTCCCCAATTAATAATTTTGCATGGGCCACAAAGTGTAAAAGTGAACTTATTAGCCTATAAAATAACCACCATTTCAACAGTGTTAAGCATATTGAAGAAAACTTAAAAATAAAACTTAAATTTTAAAACATGCTTAAAATGCCATCCAGTCTTCCGTAGGCAATAAATATGGACTTAATTGGAGAATAAAACAGTATTTTCAAATGCATTCACCTATTAAACTTGCTATATGTGTATTATACTGAACTATCTTATGTGTGGAAAACTACAAAACACACAACACCTCTAATAATGAAATGTTGAAGCTAAAGGTACACAATTTCCAAGTTATCCTCCTTAAAAAAAAGTATCTAAGACCAGAAATGATCAATTCCAGGAGATATACCTACCCCAAAATTAACCTACCAAATTTACTAATAAAAGCAAGCCCTAAAATTTCTTTCCTTTTTTAAAGCTTACCTTTTATAAAACTATTCAATTCCAACGCTTTATTCTTATTAGTCTTAGATATTTTAGTCAGGCACAGTGGCCCACGCCTATAATCCTAGCACTCTCGGAAGCCGATGCAAGTGGACCGCTTGAGCTCAGGAGTTTGAAACCAGCCTGAACAAGAGCAAGACCCTTTCTCTACTAAATACAGAAAAAAAATAGCAGAATGTTATGGTGGGCACCTGTAGTCCCACCATAGGGACTGAGGTAAGAGAATCACTTAAGCCCAAGAGTTTGAGGATGCTGTTAGCTATGACTACACAGCACTCTATCTAGGATAACAAAATGAGACTGTCTAAAAAAAAAAAAAAAAAAAGATTAAATTTAGACAGGTGCAGTGGCTCATGCTTATAATCCCAGCACTCTGGGAGGTTGAGGCGGGTGGACTGCCTGAGCTCACAGGTTTGAGACTAGTCTGAGCAAGAGTGAGACCCTGCCTCTAAAAATAGCCAGACATTAGGGCGGGTGCCTAAAGTCTGAGGCAAGATAGTCACTTGAGCACAAGAGTTTGAGGTTGCTCTGAGCTGTGACACCATAGCACTCTACTGAGGACAACAAAGTGAAACTCTGTCTCAAAAAAAAAAAAAATTTTTTTTTTTAGACATTAAGGGGGACAAGGGTAGGTCTGAACTGTTTGAGGTAAAAAGGCCTCCCCATAGCAACTATACTAATGGTAGCCATAAATAAAATGCTGAGGCCATGCATCTTACAAGGGTACACGTGAAATTTACTAAATGTAGAATATAAATGTCTTAACACAATAACTAAGAAAATGCCATGAAGGCTATTTCTTCACCAGTTTGATGAAAATATTTCAAATTGCATATAAAACCAGCACATTGTACCCAATGATTGCATTAATGTACACATAAAAAAAAATGCTGAGGCCAAATAAAAGCATTAAAGCATACCTATGAACACTGCAAAACACATTATATACATCCTCAAACATGGATACAGGATGGCAGACACAATCAAACACTAATAGATTAAGTGGCTGCCCCAACACAATACTGAGATCAGGGACAATTTGAGGCTTGTTGGCAAAAGGGCTGAAAAAGGCCTATCTGAGCATAAAGGCACAGTATCCTGTGCTATACTTGCCTTCAGCCTTAAGCTGACAGACTTTGTACTAGGATGCTACTATTTCTATATGAATAGGTATTTAATTGTTGTTTCTCATCAGATATGCAAATCACAGGAAAAACTGTTTTTTGCTCCTTATGACAGAATAAACAATGAGCATAATAGTTTTCTAGAAAGCACTAACTAATGGATGGCTTCAGTTAAAATAACTAGGATTACATTTTTTTCAAATGCTCTTATTCATCTGGAAAATTCGGTGTTTTGTATACATACATACTGTTTCAGGAGAAAACATCAGCATTTCAGCTTGATATTTTAAATAATATCAATTATACATATTTATTTGTAATAGTAAAACTTCCCATAAGTGAAACATGTTACAGTTACCTATAAACATTCATTTTTTACTATTTACAAATTGAATAATTATGGAATGTTTGTAAATTGCAACCGAGTTATAGAAAAGTCACATAAACAATATAAATCTGATGCCCAATCCTTTACAAATATGAAATTACTGTCACTGCATTTTCAAATTGTCAAGTATAAATAGGATGAGGTCAGTTATACTTAAGATGAGGCACTTTAACAATTACTCAAAAAGGTTAACTGTACAAAAGTGTAAAACAAGACCCTCAATCTTACCCTTAATATCAGACATAATTAATCTGAGATGGTCTATATACGGAGTGTTATAAATTTTTATTTTTTGCCCTTCTCCCTCCACTTGTCCCAAGGCAGCACAACTGTGAAATACATAACATATAGACATCACCACAGACCAGTTAATGTGCTCACATAGAAATGAACTAAACATTCTCTACTAACAATTGGATTTCAGAAAGTGGCTATTCCAACACTAAAACTTCTCCATAATTTTTTCATGAACATGTATAAATACATTGATCTCCCAAAGACAAATGGCACCACTACTGTGTTCCTAGACAAGAATGCGCTCAGGTAATATTAACTGAAACACAATTTTATAATCTTAGGTACTCTTTTAAAATACTGAAGTTTAAAAATACTCAGAAATTTTTTAAAATCTACCCCCAATACTTTCTATTTTTGCAGTTTTTGGCCGGGGCCGGGTTTGAACCTGCCACCTCTGGCATGTGGAGTCAACGCCCTACACCTTGAGCCACAGGCACCACCCTAATACTTTCTTGATTATAATTTTAAGTTCAAAAAAAGTAACAAAGAACAGCTGTTTTCTTTTACTAACCTTTTGTAAAAGATCTTTTAAACATACACATTTGGCCAACTCATTTTCAACCTTAAATCACATTCTCCATATATTTACACATATTTTGGTAGTTCATAAAATAAATACTTGATTAAAGACAGTAATTCCTATCATTTTGTGAATTTATTGTGCTGTATTCTTCCCAAATATCTGATTTCCACATTCCTCTATTCATAAAGAAAATGTGTGACTTAAATTTTAAAGTTCGTCCAAGAGAGATTAAAATCTTGAGAAAGAATCTATAAATCTATTACCTAAGTTTTAAGTAGTAGTAGTTAAATCTCATTCTATAGTTTAGAATCTGAGTAATTTCTATAGCTCAGATATCTAAATGTCCTTTGATAAAAATGTGAGTTAGTACTCATTTAAGCATGGTAAGCTGTTCCAAGTCCATTCATCAAAATCACTTGTGTGTATATACGCACGCATTCCTTAAATCCCTAAAATAGGTTTGCTCTTCAAAACAGAGAAATTGGCTTTCAATCACTATGCTACCAGACTCTGGAATTTCTTCTAAAATCAGTAGCTGGCCAATTTTCAAATAAACGTTATGAAAAAATCTTACTTAGAATGACAAAGATTAAGCTTGGCAAAAGTAGTGACTTTTATTTACAACTGCATGTCTCAAGATTACAATAGAAACACTAGTAATACCATCTGAACAAAAGCAATGATTTATTGGTAATGGCCATGAACGAAACACTGACAGTCTCTGGCGAGAATCGAGCAACTATCCAGGAGCCGTGGGTCTGACTGTAACATGGTTGTCCAGTGTCTTTGTGCCTTAGTGACTTTCTCCTTTTTTGCCAACTACCTAGAAAAACAAAAATAACTTTATATATATATCTTATTGATTTAAAAACATGAGTTATTTCTAAAACTTCTAATATAGTAATCAGTTTAAAAACCTGGCACTAATTTTTATACTTGAAACTTTTATGGCATGCAGTGTTTTTTCACTGGTGAAGCAAACTGTGACCCCCACTTCCAATCCCCTCCCAGACACAAAAAATGTAAAATAAAATACATGCAGGTTATTTTGGGGTTCCCATACTATTTAAAGAAAATGTAATGCAATTTTTCAAAATCAGGTTGACAGTTTAGAGAAGTTAATAAGAAAGATGATGCTATATGAGTAAAACATATTTGGCATACTGTTTTTAGACGATTATAAATCAAACATCGATCACAAAATGATCTGGAATTAGAAGGTATACTAAACTCACGTTTTCATGCCCAAAATAACAGAATTCTAGACTTTTCCCTCAATATGCAGACATGCAGTGAAAACATTAAAAGTGACTAAATTTTCCTGATTTCTTGAAGAAAAAAAAAAACCCCACTGGTTGCTATAAATGTACTATAAAAAGTATAAAGAGCACATCTTATTTCGGTAAATAATTAGAAAAATCCTCTATTAGAGGTCTTTGCATTTAATTTCCTGATTGCTATATATGAGGCAGCATAAAAATGTAAAGAATAAACTTTCCCACCAAGAATTCTAGAAAATAAATTCTTTATGGCAGGGTTTTTTTTTTTTTTTGAGACAGATTATCAAGCTGTCACCCTGGGTAGAGTGCTGTGGCATCATTGCTCACAGCAACCTCCAATTCCTTCCTCAAGCAAGTCTCCTACGTCTGCCTCCCAAGTAGCTGGGACTACAGGCACTGGCCACAATGCCTGGCTATTTTGGGGTTGCAGCCGTCATTGTTGTCTGGCGGGCCCGGGCTGGATTTGAACCCGCCAGCTCAGGTGTACGTGGCTGGCACCTTAGCCCGTTGAGCCACAGGCACTGAGCCTCTATGGGAGGGTTTTAAAACTATGTTCTAATTGAGTAATCTACTTCATACCTTAAATTCATCATTAAATAATTTATTCTCATAGCAGAAATTCTCTAAATAAAAGCTACTTCCAAGATACTGAATGTCTGATTTTATAGAAAAATATTTCTATATAAATTTATAAATGTAATTTTCTTTGCATATTTTAAATTATTTCTTAAAAGTACCAAGCAAAAGTCATAAAGATCATCCATCATACACAGCTGGGTTAGTGTCATTCACGAGATGATTTAAAAACTCCTCATACTGAATCCCCAATCACACAATGCTAGAAATGCTTTTTCTCCAGCTTAAGAAAAACCACTTTCATTACTTTAAAGTGGCCCCCCTGGTCCAAGGAAACCATATTAGAATCCCAACAAACCAGAAAAATGATAAAGAGATAGCTTCATAAAAGAGCACGTGGATTAAGAGCAGGAAAATTCGGGTTTTAAGAACCACAAGAAGGAAGTGGAGGTAGCACTATTTTTTATCACGAATGGATTTAAGCTGATAAACACTGAAAGCATTAATTGATCATTATATTACTTGGTAAAAACAAAACACAAAGCTATTAGATTACACAAAAAAAGCCCAAAAACTATTAATAATTTAAGCAGATGTGATACAGAAGACACAAATCTGCATACTGTTTCACAGGTTGATAACTCTCAACTTGCCAATATGTATTTTCTGTAAAAAAGAAGAAATTCAACATTCCAGTATAGATTCTCACCCCAAACGTTAAGTCTTTTATTCATTGTTAAGTCTTTATATTACACCTCAGACAAATAAAAATCTAGGTACATCAAAATTAGGTGTCCAAGATATTTATTCAGTAGAGTCCATCAATCTTCTATGTTAATATTTTAACCAAGCCTTGCATTCAGTCCAGAAGTCCTTCAACTGGCCTTGAGAACATGCCCATAATCAATCTTCAAAAAGACTTTGGGGGCTAATAATCCAATGAAAAAAGAAAACCCACAACCCTCAACTAAAATGAACTAATATATTAATACTAATATAAAAGAACTTGATGAAACTTTATATTTACTCTCCAAAATGATTCTATAGTTCCTAAAACATAAAACTTCAACTTTAGAATGGATTAAAATATCATTCAACTAGTTAGATCTGAAAGCATTTATAACAATTTAAGTTTTCCTGCAATATTACTTCTCAAAATGTAGTACAAAATTAAATATGAAAAAGTAGAAAGTAAAAAAAACAATAACAAAAGGTCTGGTGAGCAACATGGTATGGTAATGAATTAAAGTACCTAGTTGCAAGCCCAAAACAAAAACCAAAACAAAACAAAAGGCCAATAGAGAAACATGACTAGGATGAGATTTGAAGAAAGAGATGGTTGAGGAAATCTAGGCAATAGGAAAGCTGATCCAGACGATAGAAGCTGTAGAAATCTTGCCCCCACAATGGCGAGAACATGAGAAGGGTGAGAGCAGACAGGTGCTAGATGAGCGGAGAAGCAAGGAGGGGAGTAGAGTGAGACAATGTCAATCTTTACATTACTCCATTTTAAAATATCTTCTGTTTTTAGTTCGTTTGAGTTGGATTAAAAAAGCTGAAAAATAAACAAACAGAAATGTTACAAAAATAGCTGATACGGTGAATGGCCAGTTTAGAAAAGTATATTTTTAATACAGTGAAAAAAATCCGCTCTGCTTTTCACATGCGCCTCATTCCCTAAGAAGCAGAAGCCCCTACCATTCTCATTTTTATACACTTATATTTTAATACTTTGGTATTAAAATTAAGTGATCCATCTAAAGAGCATATTTTTAGCAAAGAAAACATCTACTTCCAATTAAGATAGCAAGCTTTTCATGCTGCAACATAAAAAATCTCTTTACAATAACAAACAACCAAAATCTATGCATGATGCCTGTAAGAGCCAAAAATGGACAAGTGGAGGGCATGTTCCAGTCTATCAAATCTTAAAAGTATAACCTTATGAAGTTGTAATAGCATGCAAGGTGGTTCTAAGATTTCTATTCACATCCAAGATTCAACAGCATTACCTTAGCTTCTGTCAGATCTTAGTGACATAAGGTTAACAGTCTGAAAACTAAAATTATCTAGAAACAACTCACAGAACATAAAAATATAAATTGAAAATCCTAAACATTTAATCTACTTTATCACTCATTAAAACATTTCATAGAGCTCTCTTCACTATACAAAGGTTATCAAAATTTTTCTCACTATGCCTATAAAATATACACAAAACCTACTTTAAATCAATTTTAAATTCTAATTACTATATATAATCATTTTTATTCTTTTTAATTGGGGGGAAGGGGGAGAATCACACTCCGTCACCCTGGTAGAGTGCCCTGGTGTCACAGCTCACAGCAACCTCAAACTCTTGGGCTCCAGAGCTCCTCCTGCCTCAGCCTCCTGAGTAGCTAGAACTATAGGCGCCCGCTATAATGCTCAGCTAATTTTTTCTATTTTTAGTAGAGACGGTTTTGTTATTACTCAGGCTGGTCTCAAACACCTAAGCTCAAGCAATCCACCCACCTTGGCATCTCCAAGTGCCAGGATTACAGGTGACGGCCACAACTTCCAGCTATTTTTAGAGATGGGGGTTCTCAACCTTTGCTCAGGCTAGTCTTGAACTCCTGAGGGTTGAATCCACCCACCTTGGCCTCCCAGAGTCCTAGGATTACAGGCATGAACCAACATGCCTGGCCTGTATAATCACTTTCAAATGCAGACTGGTCCAACAAGTAAAGGGAAAGAAGATCACATGTAACTTGGCTTCGAATGAATCCTGCACCTTCCTGTTTTCCTGGCACAGTCCCTACTTTTCCTTTCTTCCTAGGGTATCCATCGCTGTTTTTTCCTTTGTCTAAATTTTACTCTCAAAACTTAGCTCAAGATCCTCTTTCTCCATAAAATATTCTCAGTCATCGTTGGGTAGAAGGAAGCATCACTGGGCTAGGAAAGTATGAGAATATTTTATGGAGGAAAAGACCCTTGAAGTAAGCTTTAATTTTGATTAACTTTCCACTTGTCTGTCCATTACCCTAGAACAATTGATCTTCAACTGGTGTGTGATGGCACACTGGTGTGCCTGATGTTAGGTGTATCACGAACATTTTTAAAGATCATCAATTAAATTATTTTTAAAAGTTCAAAGCACACTAAGTATATTCTTTCTTTTTTACTTTTTTTTGATCAGCGTAA
Organism: Arctocebus calabarensis; assembly: GCA_963573935.1. NCBI lineage: Eukaryota > Metazoa > Chordata > Mammalia > Primates > Lorisidae > Arctocebus > Arctocebus calabarensis. Next base: position 24,380 of record CAUYON010077743.1, on the reverse strand, counting down.
TTTAAGTATGACATAGAAGTTTAATTAAGGTTCAAGTGTGCAGGGAGATTAAAAAAAAGAAGGTTGGCTTGGCACCTGTGGCTCAATGGGCTAAGGCGCCAGCCACATACACCTGAGCTGGCGGGTTCGAATCCAGCCCAGGCCCACCAAACAACAATGACGGCTGCAACCAAAATATGGCCGAGCGTTGTGGCGGGTGCCTGTAGTCTCAGCTACTTGGAAGGCGGAGGCAAGAGACTCGCTTGAGCCCAGGAATTGGAGGTTGCTGTGAGCTGTGATGCCATAACACTCCATCCAGGGTGACAAGGGTGACAGCTTGAGGCTCTGTCTCAAAAAAAAAAAAAAAAGAAAAACACTGCCCTAGAAGAACATAAGCTTGCTATAGGCAGGAAACTTGATGGTGCTTAGTCCTCCTTTATCTACAGTTTCACTTAGAAACAGTATAATACTGTAAGATATTTTGAGAGGAAGAGTGAGAGGGTAGGAGAAAGAGACACCATATTCATATAACTTTTATTACAGTATACTGTCATTGTTTTTGTTGCTGGTTATTATTGCTGCTAATCTCTTACTGTGCCAAGTTTTCTCAGGAGCAAGTATGGACAAATGATCCTCAACGTACAATGGGGCTACATCATGATAAACCCTGTAAACTCAAAGTAATGTAAGTCAAAACGCAGAACTAACTAGGGGATGCAGCTTGCTGCTTCTACCTAGCATCATGAGAGAAGAACATTGCCTATCGTGAATACACAGCAATTATGCACTGTAGTACAGCTGAACTAAACAGAAGCTGGGGACTCTCTACATAGGAAAAAAAAAAAACAGTATACATAGGGTCTGGTAATATATACAATTTCAGGCATCCATTGGGGATTTAGGAATATATTCCCTGAAGATAAGGAGGAATTACTACGCTAGCTTAGGTACTTTGGGGGCAAAGCACACCATCCCACACATCTTTTATTTCCTTCAATCAAAAACCCATTTGTAAGTTTGTTTCTTTTCTTTTTTTTTTGAGACAGAGTTTTACTATGTTGCCCTCAGTAGAGTGCCCTGGCATCACAGCTCATAGCAACCTCAAACTCTTGGGCTTAAGTGATTCTCTTGCCTCAGCCTCCCAAGTAGCTAGGACCACAGGCGCCCACCACAACGCTTGGCTATTTTTTTGTTGGCGTTGTCATTGTTGTTTACCTGGCCTGGGCCGGACTTGAACCTACCTTGGCGCTGTAACCACTGTGCTACAGGTACTGAGCTCATTTGTTAGTTTTAATAAACTCTATCTATATAAGGACTAAACTGGCCACTTTCAGTTAAATGTGTACTATCTAATTTTTTTTTACTACATTGAAGTGATGCTTTGCATCATATAAAAATAATGCAATACTAGCTCACTTTGAAAAATAACCCTAGATATGGGAGGAGGGAGGGCATTTTAGGGGGACCTCACCTAATGTGCTTGATGCAATAGTAAATTTTAAACCTATTAAGAAATGAAAAACAAAAAAAGAAAAATAACCCTACAAAATAATGAATAATTAGATAACAAATCTCATTCAGAAATATTCCAAGGAAATGCAAAGTAATATTAATACACATAAGAAAGTCACTCATCCGATTAAAATGTATCAAACATTAAAACCAAAGCACATAGAAGCCCAGAACACCAACAAGGGACTCTATTATAGTATTCAAATTATTCTCTCAGGAAGACTGGGAGGTCAAAGCTATTTTCATAACAATGATAAACTGTTATGTGCCCTTTTAACTTGTGTGAGAGCATGAGTGTGCGGGTGGGTTCTCCCTAGGTATACTCTAGCTGATTAAATGCATAAACAGATAATGAGAATAACAACTGTTAGGTTAACAGTAAGTAAATTCATAAAACTGTAAAACAGTACTCCTCAATAATTTGGGTTTTTTCTTTTGGAAAAATGCTTATTTTCAATTCTAAAATATTATTTGTATTAACATGTGCATTCATTATTTATAAATAAGTACTTTAATATTCCCCAAATACAAGAAATAAATAAAAGTTCTTTTTGGTCCTCAATCAAATTTTGTAGTATGAAGGGGTCCTGAGAACAAAATTTGAGAATTGCTGCTCTCCAGTCATACATCTAAATAAGGTAAAAAGAAGTGAATACACAGTTTTATAAAAGAAACACAAATAATCTCAAGCAAGAAAAATCTAACACCTTTGCTATCCTGAAGCAGGCTTTTAAAAGGGTAGTTTGATGGTCCATCAAGAGAAATGACTAGGTAGGCTGAGAGGGGTGTAAAGGGGATGTTAAAAAACAATGACAAGGAGACAGACACTTGGAGGTAAAAATATTACTGCAAATTAGAAAATCTATTAACTCAATGGCAGGCCAGCAAGAAAATATACAAAATAGAATGGTAGTTACTTATAGAAAAAAAAGAAAAATCAAAAAGCGTAAGCTGAGGTTAAGAAGGAAAACTAGAGCCAAATTAGTGGTACCAGGGAATAATAATTTTATGAATGAACATAAAGAATAGTTCAAGCCAAGTCCAATGACATATAATACAAAGGGCAAAGCAGGTAGCCAAAATGTCTGTTGCTCACACATTTTCGTAGTAAACATATTTTGCATCATAAAAATGTAGGTGTTTAATCTCTGCTTCTTCTGACCTGTCATTATACATAGGTAAAACATCAAGACATGACAGGTCTAAGTATATAATTATTCCTCGAGCTCTCAAAACTAACTATGCTATGATGAAGATGGTTTTTCCAACTACTCCACATCTATTGTCAGGTACTCAACTTTTTAAATACAGCATACAATTTTATAAGATCATTCACTCTTATGGAATTTAATAAATTTTTCTGTAATTGAATTCAAATCAGACCTGTAGATACCACCAAAAAGAACAAGCATTCTCAAAATGTTCTGCATCTCCAACTTCCCAAACATGGGTCTGCTGGGAGCCTCTCCCTCCAGTAACTGGCAGCCCCAGGGAAACTCTCTCAACAATTACCTGAAGTCCTAGACTGCCTGCCAGATGCCATCACTGATGCCCTGTAATACATACATCCTCTGTGCTGCTGCACATTTAAACTGTATATACTGCAACTGAGGCTCAGTACTGATGCTGTCAGTTGACACATCTATGATCTGTAGTTGTTTATTTAATAGTCATCCTAGGGATGACTTTGTTCCCAATTAGAAGTTGTTCCAGTAATGTATGAAAGGGATTAGTCCTCATTCCTAAAGGTCTCACGTATCCTACAAACGCTTTACAAACCTTAGGAGAGTGTCCTTTTAAAAAAAATTATACACCCTCCCCAACACACACACACACACAAAATGTATAAAAGTATAAATAACTCTACTGGTCACTATAAAATTATTTGCTGAGGAAATACATTCTTTCAGCTCACAAACTGAATCCATTCTTTTTTAATAAAATTATTCGAGTCATTTTAAATGTTTTAATCAGAAACAATGATAAAAATCTTAGCACTGTCAAAGTTATTAAAATTTCACTACACCTTCCAAAAAATGATTTAACCTACTCTTACTTTTCCATTATTTCTAACCACTTTCCATAATCAAATTGTTATTGTTATTCTCTTATCATTCATTAAAAGACAGTTATCAGTTTAGACTTACCATTTTCATTAGAGTTCTTTTATAGCTGAGTGTCTTAAAATGTGATCAGAACTTACTCTTCTAGTTTAACCTTAAAAAATTCCACGACAAGATAAGATTTTTGACCTTTATGGTTAAAAAGTGTGACTAATTAAAATATATAAAATTATTCCCTCAAAATTTTATTTTTACTTTCCCTAATATCATTTAAACAAACTTACTCGTTTGAAGTCATTCATATTTGTTGCCTGGACTGGAGTCCCAATAAACGTAAAATACGAAATTCTTGTTGTTTCTTCTTCACCTTGATTGGACTGAACAAATATCTACCAAAAAAAAAAAAAAAATTGGCATGTAAATAATTACAATCCTTCTTTTTTCAAAGATGCTTTAAATTTAATCAATTTCATTACATTATTGATAACAATACTTCCATTATAAGGATTAATCTAAATTCTATCACATTTAAATTAGTACTCCTACTGGACTTCATTCTGTTCGCTCTAAAGTTCTCACCTTCTCCAGTGATGTCATAGCAAGACAGCCATATATACAAATTCATGATAACTTAGTATGGTATGGAGGAGTCATAATTAAGTTATTTACAGAGAAAGCTAAAAGAGTATGACATTCATGATTACAATCAATCTGTCCAGATTGCTGTTGGAAATTTTATTAAAATTTTTTCATTAAGGTAAATCTCTGAGTTGTATTATTTCTTTTTTTTTATTTTTGAGACAGAGTCTCATTTTGTTACCCTCGGTAGAGTGCTGTTGTCGTCACAACTCACAGCAACTTCAAACTCTTGGACTTAAGCGATTCTCTTGCTTCAGCCTCCCAAGGAGCTGGGACTTACAGGCACCCACCAAAATGCTCGGCTATTCTTTTGTTGCAGTTGTCATTGTTGTTTAGCTGGCCTGGTCAGGTTAGAACCCATCAGCCTCGGTGTATGTGGCCAGCCCTGCAACCACTGTGCTATGGGAACTAAGCCTGCAGTTATATTATTTTTCATATACATGCATCCATTCTATTTCCTAGAATATTAAAAGAAAAAATAGTACTGGAAATCAGCTCTCAAAATACACTATGTCCTCTATATTAGTTTAAGCTTAACATTATACTATCTATTTAGAAATTCCACACAGCATGTTAAGAGATAAATAGCTTTTATTCATAGATTTTTTTTCAATAAAGTAGACTTTTAAAATTTGTTCCATTTCTAAAAACACAATGTCATTTACTTTAAAATATTGTCTCTCCCTCTCTCTCTTTTTTTTTAGGAGGTGCGATGACACCTACACTGGCCTCAAACACAACCATTTCAGCCTCCTAAGCAGTTCAGGCTATAGAAACACACCACTGTGACCAGGTAAAATACTGCCTCTCTTGATTTAAATAATATACTTCTTTCATTCTGAGACAGTACTTACTGATCAATTTTTGTTGTTTTCATAGGCAACTATAAATTTATCTCAAACTTATCAACAATTTTTAAATTATATACTTAATAAAAATTTAAACTCTATAGTAAATGGACTTAAAAAAAAGTAAGCTCTCAGCTTATTAATTTGGAATGTATTTACACTTTGAATAAATAAGGGTTTATCTTTATTGCTTTTAAAATTCATCGGATTGGCTCAGTGCTTGTAGCTCAGTGCATAGGGCTATGGTCATACACCAAAGTTGGTGGGTTCGAGCCTGGCCTTGGCCTGCTAAACAATAATGACAACTGCAACAAAAAAAATAGTCAGGCATTGTGGTGGGCACCTGTAGTCCCAGCAACTTGGGAGGCTAAGGCAAGAGAATTGCTTAAGCCCAAGAGTTTGAGGTTATCGTGAGCAGTTATGCCACGGCACTCTACTGAGGGTGACATAGTGAGACTGTCTCAAAAAAAAAAAAAAAATTCATCTGCTTGCTTAGATCAGACGCTTACACACAAAAAAGTAGAAGGTAGAGCGGCAACTGTGGCTCAAGGAGTAGAGCACGGGCCCCATATAGCAGAAGTGGTGGATTTAAACCTGGCCTCGGCCAAAAACTGCAAGGAGACAAAAAAAAGTAGAAGGTATACCTTCTCTGTCCATGACTAAACTTTTTGTTTGTTTTTTAAGACAATGTCTCAAACTGTCACCCTGGGTAGAGTGCTGTAGCATCACAGCCCACAGCAACCTCCAACTCTTGCCTCAGTTTTTCTATTTTTAGTAGAAATTAGGAAAACCTTCCTTCCCATCACTAAATAAGGGGTTGTTAGTTAAGAATACATTACAAACATGAGTAAGATCACAAAATATATTTGACAACCAGTGTCTAAGTTTAATATAAACATTTTCTTTAATTTTGTTTGGGTAGGATATATCAAATACTTAAAACTCAACTTGATTATAATTCTTTATATTACTATAAGGTATATTCCGTAAAACTCCATTAAAAACAATCTAAAATGAACACATACTACAGTAGTCTTCTAATTTACAAAAACAAAATCATTCCATTAAACAAACTATCAGCTTGGCACAACTTGTTCTCAGTGATTGTGTACTGGTTCCTACTTCCTTGCTCTAGGGATTCTGCTATTCTTTTCCAACATTCCAACTCCCTCCTCTGAACGAATGGGCACAACTGGGAAGAAGTATATGCTGAGTTTCAATATTAAAATTCTTTTTTTTTTTTTTTGTAGAGACAGAGTCTCACTTTATCGCCTGGGTAGAGTGCCGTGGCGTCACACTGCTCACAGCAACCTCCAGCTCTTGGGCTTAAGTGATTCTCTTGCCTCAGCCTCCCGAGTAGCTGGGACTACAGTCGCCCGCCACAGCGCCCGGCTATTTTTTTGTTCTGCAGTTCGGCCGAGGCCGGGCTTGAACCCGCCACCTTCGGTATATGGGGCCGGCGCCCTACTCACTGAGCCACAGGAGCCGCCCTTGAAAAAGTTTTTAATTCAACTTTTTATTCTGAGATAATTATAAATTCACATGCCATTGTAAGAAACAATGCAAAAGAGATCCCATGTGCCCTTTCCCCAGCTTCCCCTACAGTAACATCTTATTGACATTGATATAGTCAATGTCAATAAGACAGAAAATCTTCAGGATGGAGTATTTTTAATAATAATATCAACAATGGCCAGACACGGTGGCTCACGACTATAATACTAGCACTCTGGAAGGCCAAGATGGGCGGATTGCTTGAGCTCAGGAATTCAAGACCAGCTTGAGCAAGAGTGAGACCCCATCTCTAAAAATAGCCGGGTGTTGTGGCGGGTGCCTATAGTCCCAGCTACTTGGGAGGCTGAGGCAAGAGGATCACTTGAGCCCAAGAATTTGAGGTTGCTGTGAGCTATGACACCATGGCACTCTACCAAGAGCAACAAAGTGAGACTCTGTCTCAAAACAAATAAATAAATAAATAAAGCAATAATAATATTGACATGTTAAGCACTTGCTACGTACCATCTAGACTATTCTAAGTGCTTACATGTGAAGCACTTACCTTATGAGGATTAAGTGGGTTAATATGAACTCTACACATTGGGTACAATTATCCCTATTTTACAGATGAGGAGGGTGAGGCACAGAGAAGTGAAGAAACTTGCTCTAGATCACTCAAGTAGCAAGGAGTAGAGACAGGGATTATATTGAGATCTGATCCTGAGGCTAGCACTTCTTTCCTCTGCTTATATTTGTGTCTACAAGATTTTGAGACTTCTCATATTGGTCAAGAAAGAGGATGGTTCCTTGTCTGATCCTGGAGTCAAGGACTTCATCTGCACAAGGCCATGTATTTCAGTGATTACCAACTATTTCTGTATTCATGGAACACTTACAAACATTAAGATTTTGACCTGTACAAATTAAGGAATTAAACAGTGTCGAACAGTGGTTAGAACAAAGGATGTGTATTCATTACAGCGTTTGGAGACCTGACATCACTTTACAGATGACATTATTAAAGCTTTCTTATATCCAAAAAGTATCAATAAGATGATAAACTCTAACAATCCCAAAAAGTAATTATAAGTTAATTAGTATTTTGATGTCCTTCTTGAATCTACTCTTTAGCTGTTTTACTAATACAAAGACACAAACAATAAGGAAACTCCCACTTCAAGTTAAAAATCTTTTTTTTTTTCAGTTACTATTTGTAAGGCTTAAGCATACTAATTTAAAAAGTAATTGCCCATTGTATCAGTCAATGAAAATTGCTTTCTGCTGCAAGTTATAGAGAACTGCATAGCTAGTGGCTTAAGCTTTGGTAAATGAGGTTGATTTCTCCACCCAACAAGAAGTCTGGAGATGAGCAATTGCTGGTTTTGCACAGGCGTCTAAGTCATAGCGTTAAGGGCTCAAGCTCTTTTTTGCCTTTCTTCTCTGGTATTCTTTGCTGTCCTCAGCTGACTGCCTTAGGATAATAGTGAGGTGGTTGCCACAATTATGCTTCACCTTCCAGGTCAGGGCAAGAGAAAGCAGTAAGAAGATGTAGACACATCTGTCTCTTTTACCAGAAAAGCAAAACCATTCCCAGAAGCCTCCACCTTGGACTTGCCTTTATATCCCACTGGCCAGACCCAGGTCCCCTGACCAGCTCTAGCTACTGGGGAGCTGGGAGTGTGGGGAACAAGATTGCTGGGACTGGCTAGGGCACGTTGCCTCCACCAGCAAATCTGGGTTCTACTGGCATGGAAGACAAGGAATGGAATGGAAATTGGGTGGATAACCAGTAACGTCAGCTGTACCTACCTGCTAGCATTTGGTGATCCACTTCTCAAGCTTTCCTGATAAAATATCTTGTAGCCCTCAGCATGAGGACCTGGTCCATACCATTGTCTCTCAGGGAGGGCCTTCTCCTTGTTTATTAAAATTGTGAGCAGTTTACTCAAGAAAGTGTAAAAGCACAGTGGCAGATAATAGGTATAAACACAGGTGACCAATGCCTGTTTAGGTAGAGTGCAGAGGAATTCAGATTACAAAAATTTTGAGATACACAAAAATCCACACAGACGGAAATGAATGAAGCCCTCTTGGCAACACCAATAAGCTGAGCAAGTTGAAACTCGTACAGGTGAATCAGGAAGGTCGCTGGCAACTGTGTTTCTTATAAGTGAAATGATGAACCTTAATACAGTCTGTCTCAAAACTTCCATAGTGACCCACATTATCTGTCCACTATCTGTGCCCTTGGGGAGCTGATCGTTCTCAGTTCAGAGCGTACTCCATCAACAAAGACAAGTGCATAGAAGGCAGAGAGATGACTGGCCTGAAAATAAGGTACAGATGTGGAAAATAAAGGGTGCTTGGCCGTGGAGGGAGGGTGCCCAAGAATTTTAAATCCATGAAAGTTTGTCTTTTAGAAGGGGAGTTGCCTTGTTGAGTGGGGTGGAAGGTAGTAAGCAATCGGGAGACAGAATTTAGCTCAATACAGGAAAACCTTCCATGAGGAATGGGCTGCCTCGAAGGAGTCAGGTTCTGGAGGGTGGTTAGACAAAGGGAAGCCGTGAAGGGGAATACTGGGAGATTTTTTGTTTCCCGAGTCTAAAGGGTTTCATTTTATTCAGACACTGGTTTGCCTCTGACCGGCTGGGTTCTGAGCTTGGACTGTGAAGACAAAGTCCTTGCCCAGGAGGAGATGGGCATATGGCGTCTCATGAAGTGTTGGTGGTCATGTCATTGCTGTTACAGAGTTGAGCACAGGAAACCCAACAAGGGGTGTGACCAGCTATGCCCTGGGGGCCCCTGGAAAGACTACTCAGGAGATAATACTTACAGCGGGCCTTCAGGGTGAATCCAGGGTAGTAATTGCCTTTGGAAACAGGGTGGGCAAGGGATAAGGGTACCTCATTTAGGTGGAGGTCTATCTTTCTCACTCTAGGCCATGGGTGAGGAAGCACAGGTCTGTGTCCCAGGACCTCTTTGAATGGTCTAAAGGACCATTAGCAAGCCCTGACCGTGAGATGGGAGGTAGGGCAGAGAAATGTAGAGATCTAAGTCCCATCCTTTAAGAACCCACAGAGTGGGCGAGCTGGTGGGTGTAAAGGGAAACGGGATGAGGTGGCACGTGTCGTACCAGGTGAATGCTGATGTTTATGGGGTGGCGGGGCAGTGGGGTGAGAGAGGGCCTCACCTGGAACTTCATTTTCCTACCATTAAATTATTCAATTGCCACAACAGCCATTCATGGTGAGCAGAGCTGGTGTTACCATTCCTCCTCCCTCCCTGCTGATGAAGCTGAGGCTGGGAGGACCAGCTTGTCCACTGTGGGGGGCAGGGATGGACCTGGGACCTTGATCATGGAACCCTTGGGCTCAGCCTGTGGACTTCTGCATAGAGCGGGACTCAGAAAGCAGCAGAAAGTGGGAGGACCCACCATGTTTCAGTTTGTGCAGAATTAAACCCAACAGGCTGCTTTCCTTTTTAAATTGAATAACCTGATAATTGATATGTTTATTGATCAGAGCCATTGACCACTATGCTGTAAAGATCTGGAGGAGAAAATGTAAAGGAAAGTTTATACTTGCTGTGCCCTTGGGGGTCAGACCTCGGAATGGCAAAGAGCGTGGGTTTTTCACTGGAAAAATCACTAAATCTTTCTGATTATTTGTAAAATGAGGATAATAGTGCCTACTTTGTATCTCGTGGGTTAAATGTGGTAGTATTATATAGAAAGTGCTCCATGACTTATGCTGTTATCATCATCATTATCAATGTGATTCACCAGAAAGGTGTACAATACAGAGGAAGGAAGGGGCTGATAATAATGAAATTAGCACTTCCCATTTTCTAACCACCTATGTCTCAGGTACCATGACAGACCCTGAAATAGGACTGCGAGCAGGTCCTGGCCTTAATGGTGTGCTCTCAGAGCCCATGAAGAAGCTCCCAGCCAGCACAGGGGTGTGGAGGAAGGGGACACATCCACTCCTGTACTCATCACATCTTCCCTGGGTGCCCGCTAAAGGCCCAGCCCTGTGTCAGCTCAGGGAAGATTCCAGATAGAGTCATCAGCAGAGGTGGCAGCGGTCCACCTCCTCGCCTTGCTGAGGGATAGACACCTCTTTTTATTTACCTCTGAGCACCCCTCACTCTGCCTGCCAGCTGCCTTGGGGGAGGCAGGCTGCAGGGAGGGGAGAGGTCAGCAGACTGGTCTGTGGGAGAGGAGGTCAGGAAAATGGGGAAGGGTTTTCTGCTGGACTAGGAGTGAGGGTGCAGGAAGATGCACACACACACAGTAGGTGTTCAGGGGCTGGGGGTCCTCGTGGCCTTTATGAACGAAGTTATCAGCATTCCAAGGGAAGCAGAGCTTGGCGGAGGGTGTGGCTCAGCCCAGGTTAGGGGCTAGGGGAGGCTTCTACTTAGGGGGGTGTGGCACAGATGGGGTCAGAAAACTCCTCTAAACAGGGAACTTGTCCCTAAACCCTTTCTTTCCTGTGCTTGTATGTCTCATCCTCTGTCTCACTGAAGAGGCTTGGGACATTAAGGGGACACATGTGAGCACAGGGGTTTAGGTCTTGAGCTGGCGGGGTCCAGCTGCCCCTGTAGGGCTGGGGCACTGGTGAAGGCTGATTTTGCAGCTGCGCTTGCCAGGACATCTTAGTGCAGCTTCCTCGGACCCGATATGCTGCGGATCACCTTGGTGCGATGCTGGCTCTGATTCCTCTGAGGCTGGGCCTGAGAGTTTTGCACTTCTACCAAGGCCCCAAAAGATGGCGATGCTGCTGGCCTGCAGACCACACTTTGAGAAAAAGGGCAGCAGAGCATGTCCCCACCTATATGCATTTGGCACTCTCTATTCCCAACACCTTGTAATGCCAGCACTGCCCCAGGGCTTTCCTCAGCCACCAGACTCTGCTCACCTTGGACCTGGGAGGCAGGACCAGAGCAGCCTGTATCCTGGGAGTGGTGGGCAACTGAGTCCTTGGTGAGTGGAGCCTCAGCTGCCCACAGCAGCATGGTGTCAATTTCTTACCAGCCTCCCTTCCTCCCCTGCAACAGTTCCTGGAGAAATCAGTAACAGATGTTATCAGTTGCACACTTTGAGACCCTCTAAGCAGAGGGGAACTTATCAGGAGCTCAGAGACCACACTTAGAAACCAGCAAAAACCCAGGGAAGCCCTGGAGAGCCTGGGAGCAAGAATGTAGTCACCACCTGCTAGGGAGGGCACCACTGCCCTGGTCCTTCCTCACCTTCCCTCTGTCTTTATCCCTGTGTCAAGGGTCCCCACCCAACCTCCAGAGGGTGAATCTCTGGGATACCCTGCGGAGCTGTGAGGGTGGGGCCTGTGACCTAGAGGAGGACCCAGTAGGGGAATTGCCTTTAAATAGGAAGCCAAAAAATGTTCACTGCAACCACTTTCAGCACCAAGATTAAAAGGACCAGCTTGTAGTGTTTAAAAGGACATTGCTGATGAAAATGCTAAGTAGTAACTGGCCCAAAAGACACAGTCCCCGCAGGTGGCCAGCTCCACTGGGTGAGTGCACAACATCCTCCGTGGCCTGTGGAAGGAGGATGTAGTCTGGAAACGCCTGGAGAACTGTGGCGTCGACATCCCTAAGTCCCTTTAGGTCAATTAGTATTTGAAGGAATTGTCCCTACCCTGTCAGTAAACAAAGTAGTGTTCCTTTCAATTGCTCTAGGAAACTTCCTTTCCCATCCTAAGGACTTAAATTTAGCAGCTGTACATCCTACAAAGAAACAGTCAGAAAATCGCCCCTGGCACAAATGGGCCCTAAATTATCGTTCCATGAAGTCACAATTATTTCTGGCTTCCTCTTGCCTGCCCTGGAGAAAGGCCGGGATCAGTGGGACTGACATGCCGTGGGGATGGGAGAGGCTGGGCCAGGAGGACGTTCATTTCTTCTGCTCCCGATCTTATCATCCTTCCCCAGATCTAGGAAGTGCTGTAATTTATTGGAAAAGAGGAAGAGCCCTGAGAACTGACTGGGTCTCTGTGAGGGCAATAATCTGCCCCTGGGGGAAAGAACAGAAGTTGAACTTGGCTTCTCACCTTAGAGGCTTAGGTGGCAACGGAGATTTCTTTAAGGACTCTAGTCTCCATGTCTGACTTTTCATGTGTTTTAATCAAGGCCCATTTCATGGTCAGGAAGAGAGCTGTTCAAGTGAGCTCAAGTAAAGGAATCTAAGAAGGGACTTTACATAGGGCCAGCCTTGGAGAGGTGTAGGAAGAACATAGAAGTGGCTTCTGGGCCCTGCGAGGCCCCAGCTCCATGCTTTGGGCACCTGCTCTCTAGTGCATTCTATGTTAGTTCATAATTTGGAGCAAATTTGATAGGGTCCACTCATTGTTGTAATCAGGAGCAAGGAGCCCACCTGGATCCCTATGCACTTGATCTAATGGTGAGGGGTATCAAATGGTACCAATGTGTCTGTCTAGGCGCCAGAAGCTGTGGATGGGGCAGGGCTTCTGGAAGGCAGGGTGGACACAATGACGATACAGATGTGTCCAGGGTAGGCTCTCACAACTGGAAATGGATATCAGTGAAGAGTAGCCAGCACTGCTTTGTACCTGCTGTCAAGACATTTCCAGGCATCAACCTTCCAGGGGTGGCCGAGACTGCTGTATCCCCATCCACCAGGACTTGTGTAAAAGACAAACTCTAGAGTTCCATCCTAGAACCTCACAGGGTGGGATCCAGAAATTAACATTCATAACAAGCCTCCACCTAGATGCTTCTTATGTGAAAAGTTCAAAAATCCTTGTTCAGCTCATTTGAAGGGGCTGCTGATGACAGGGTTTCCTGGCCTATCTTGGCAAGTTGTCTCAGCCCTCCCTGGAACATAATAGGACTTCTCCCTCTGTCACTTGGTCATTTAGAAGGCATAACCACTTGAGGGCTGATGGTTGCTTGGGATGGATTTCAGGAGGCTGCTGAACCCCAAGAGGCCAGACCAGGCCAGGGCAATTGGAATAGGCCATCCCCGTTAGATAATTATTTTTAAGACTGTCCATCTATCTAGCCCGAGGCTGGCCATGGGACACGTAGGCATGGTGCTAAAGGACTTAACCAGTGTTGCAACTCCAAAGTCTGCATTGCCATCTGTAGTGATGTTGAAAACTTCTGAGACAGTCTCCCTTTTCTCTGCAATAGGTGTGCGCCTCGACCGAGTGCGTGGAGGTCGCCAGAAATACAAGCGTAGGCTGGACTCGGAGAGCAGCCCTTATCTGAGCTTGCAGATTTCTCCACCTGCTAAAAAGCCATGTGAGTACCAGGGCAGTCTGTGCCTCTTTTCGCCAGCATCGTATCTGGAACATCTGCCATCCCTTGGAGAAGTGCCAACTTTCCACTGCTGAGACAGGGGACACTGTGGATGTTGGGGAGGTGATATCAGTGCCCGGCTTTGGGGTCAGATACTTCAGGCCTCCTTCAGAAGGCCTTTCCATAGAGGATAGCATACGTACGTAGAATGCTCCCCCAAATGAAGCTTGGGCCTAAGCAGCCATGGGCCCCACATCCAGAACATGCCCACCTCACCTCCCACCTGAAGTTGCTGTGCGGGCTCCTTTGGGAGAATGCATCAGGCAGCTTCCCATGGAGGAGTATTTCTCAGCTGCCCAAAGGCCACTGCCAGCAACATTATGGAGTCAGAATGGGAAGGGAAATTGCAGCCTTCCCAGAGCTCCTAGGACCCTGACTTTTCTTCCTGACCCATCTGAGATTCCATCCTGACCCTCTTCCTCTTTCCCAGCTCTTTACCTTTCCCTCTTTGGTTGTTGCAGTGGCCAAGATTGTCTCCTATCTATTGGTGGCCGAGCCAGACAAGCTCTACGCCATGCCTCCTCCCGGCATGCCTGAGGGGGACATCAAGGCCCTGACCACTCTCTGTGACCTGGCAGACCGGGAGCTCGTGGTCATCATTGGCTGGGCCAAGCACATCCCAGGTGAGCATGGGGGGCCAGAGAGGTTATGGCCAGGGACTCTCAACCTGCCCAATGGCTGTGACTGCGTTCCTGGGAGCCTGGTCCCAGGATGCCTATGAAATCTGCCAAGCCCCTTTTCTCTAGGCCTCTGTTCTCTCCACGTGGGACGGGAGAGAGGGGGTGTTTAGTAGGACGAGTGATGTTAGTGCACTGCTGGGGGCTCTTCAGGACCAGTCATCATTCTAGGTGGTGTTATGATTGCATCTACGATTGGCGTAATATTCAAAGAGCAAATTCCTTAAAGGACCAAAAAACAGGGTTTTCTTGTAGGACTTACTGGAATGTTGCTGGACAACAACACAAAAGAGGGATCGACTCTCTTCCTATTCTAGGCAGGCAGAGTGGAGCAGTTTAGAGCATGTGCTTGGGAAGGGGATCGGGATTCCAGTTCTGGGTCTGCAGCTTATCAGCTGAGTAACCATGGTGGGCCACCTGACCCCTGCATAAAATGGGGATACGGAGCACCGCTCTGTGGGCTCTGACCTGAGAACAGAATGCAGTACACGTGTGAAGCATCCGGCATGGCGCAGGCCGAGCGAGCATCAGCTGCACGGTCAGTCTTGCCATTTGCCATTTGCCTCCCTCTTGGGGAGCCCTGTCTCTTCATTTGGATTCTGTAATTTTAAGGGCATTCTGTACAGAAGGTACACATGATGTGTTTCAGGCCATATGGACTTTTCTTCACTGCTTGGGGACTCACACCCTGCCTTTAGCCTCTCTCAGCCTAGGGAAATGGTCAGAGCTGATCTTTTGCTTTTGTAGACCCCAACACCCTCATATCCTCCATTCTCAGTGCAGCCTACTCCACAGCTCCTTTCAGGCTCTAACAACCTGGCACGTGTTAGAAACATCCTGTTATCCTCCGATAGTGACCCACCAGGGATTCTAACTATGTGACATGGGGCACTGTAGCTTTTGGTCTATAGACCCTTTTTCGTTTGTTGTCATAGCTCTGAAAGACAAATATAGCATGCAAGGTGATAGCAAAGGCGTCCTAGACTTTAGATGCCAAGGCCCACAGTCAATCAAAGCGAATTAGCAAGTCCTGTGTGAAACCGTGCACGTTCCACCCGCAGGAAGGAGCTTTCTTGTGGACAGGGCCACACGGAGAGATCAGACTCCTTAAGGGGGTTAAAGGCGGGGGTATGAGTCCCCAAGCAGGAGCAGGCTGTCTCCTGTCTAGTAGGAAGCCTACAATTCCTTCTCCTGGGATTCCCTGATGGGTGGCAGGCATTCTGACTCAGAGACGGGCTCTTCAGGGATCTGGGCTGGTGTGCCCTTGTTAAGGAGCTCAGCCTTTTGGAGATTACACACTCAGTAGTTTTTGAATCTGCCCAGTGCTGGTTCAGCACAGATGTGGGGTCAGGCCACTGCTTAAGACACCTCAGCCTGGATTGCTCCACTAACCCAGGGCCAAATTGGGTACAGCTACCCCTGCCCCCACCGCCACACTCTTTCTCTAGGGTGAACACATATTGTATCCCGGCAGTGGCTCAGGAGTGGCTCCTGGCGGTTCCTAAGGTCACCGCTTCCTTCTTCCACCACCTACCCCTGCAACACCTCAGGGGTAGTGGAGAGGACCTGGGGATGCTGCTCCCCTGCACCCAGTTTTCCTTGTGCCTTTCTACCTCCCAGCTCCATCTCCCATCTGGGCCTAGGCTAGAGGGCAGGGGGAGAGCAAAACGGTTGCTGGGGGCATAGACTTTGGGATCAGGCAGCCTGGGCTTTGCTCCCAGCTCTATCCTTACTGGAGAATTTTTCTGAGCTTCAATGTTCTTGCCTGTAAAATGAGAATCACAATAGAATCCCCCGTCATGGGATGCCAGGAGGACACAGCACACTCCCAGCACTGGATAAATGGCACAGACTCCCCATGGCTGTTGCTGCTAATAGTAATAAAAGCCTCCTTTCACATCTTCATTTCTCCTTATCCAAAGGTGAATTCTTTTTGGTTAAAAAAAGTAAAATAAAAATTGGGGCTCAGTTGTCCGTGTCTCAAATACTAATTTACCTATTTTGCATAAATCTGTATGCTGAATTATTTGGGCCTGACCTTCTTGTGTTTAAGCTAAAATTAATTAGTGGGGTCCCCTGCCACTTCATGTAAACCTCATATTAAGGGTAACACCACATCAAGTGCCTGGTGTTTTTAAACTAATCAACTTAATCGCATCTCAGATTAGGTGGAAAACGCATCTGGAGGCAGGTTCTCTCGTCCTTCGAGTACTGTTTTCAGCCTTTTTTATCTCACGGCCCACTCAAGCCTATAGTTAAACTTCCACAGCACACTTAAATTATGTTGGTCAAAAAAAAAAAAAGAGTGAAAAAAAGGAATATGCTTACTGGGCTTTGAACTTCTTTTGAAAATAAATTAATGATCTTTAAAAATTTTTCCAGACGCACCTAAGATGCTCTCACAGCACACTGGTTGAAAATCACTGTCAGAGAGAGAGAGAGAGAGAGAGGAAAAGAGAGGCAGAGAGAGGGAGAAAAAGGGAGAGACCCAGGCCACTGCCCTTAATCCAGGGACTGCGTCTCACGCTTCAGTATCTTCCAGCCCTCGGTCGGTCCACAGCCCGGCACACAGACGGCATTTCACCCTTGCCTTTGCCCACTTGTATTGAGCTTCCACTGTATGGGAGGTCTCTTGCTAGGATTTGTGGCTGACACAAAAAATTAATCTCTGCCCCAAGGACCCCATTTGGAACCAGGCTCAATTCCCTCAGGACCCCGGCCGTTGTTCAAGTCAGTCTGATGTCGCCCTACCCTAAACGCAGGTTTTTGCTGTGAGTTGCATTTTCTAAGTATCAGGTTGCCTTGGGGGCAGGCCCAGGTCCTTGGAGTGCCCACCTCTTAGTCCCTGGGAGCAAGAGATGAGAGGTAGAGCCCACAGCCTTTGATGCAGGAGCATCCAGTGAAGAATCACTGCCTCGAACCTCCCCGTATCCTGCCCTAGCCTGGAGAGACTGTGTGGGGAGTCCCCAGCACCCTGCCCTGCCCAGGCTGCCATGTGCAGGGCGTCCCTCCTCACCAAGGTCCCTTGGCAGCCCTGTTCCCAGGTAGCCACCGTCTGGCTTGATGAAATATGAGCTGCCGAGTGACAGCAGCTGTGTCTGAAGTGGCCCCAGATCCTATAATTACATCTCCCTTTATTACCTCTGCTAATGGCCCTCCAGGTCGACAGAAACGATCATAAATTAACAGATTATGAACTCCACTTGCCACAAATTATGTGCTCTTTCTTTTTTTTTAATTCTAAGAGCTCATGGTGCCAAATCACAGGGGGGATGGGGGCTTGGGAAGAGCTGGAATGTTATTAGATCAGCTGGTGCAGATAAAGCAATTTTCCTGGTGGAAAGCTGGGAGCCAAGGATGCTGGGCATCGTGGGTGGCCAGGCCTGAGCCTTGAGGGGGCAGTGCCACCTAGGAGAGCCCTACACCCAAGGGACACAGGCTAGGCCAGCCCCAGCCCCTCCCTGCAGCTCTCCTCCAGGGGCCTTTCCGTCCCAGAATTGCTAATTACTTGATGGAGGAGACCCAGCCACAGGAGTGGAGGGTACTTTACTGGGAGGGTAGGGAGGAGCACTTGGGCTCCTTTGTATGGGTTTTAAATTTTAAAAAAATTGTGCTTCTAGTAAAGATGTCGTATGTGACATGGTAGAAATTAGAGTTCCAAACCCCAGATTGTAAGCTTCCTTCTGGGAATTTCCTGGGCATGTATAACTACACTGTGTGTGTTTGGGGGGCGGTGGATCCCATGCACGGGTTCATGGCCTAACTTTGTTTCACATCTGCTTTTTCCATGTAATTATATAAAATAACAGCATTTACCATGTGCTCAGCAGGGTTCTAAGTGATCCGCACGTCAGCTTGTTTAATCCAAACTACCCCAGGTGGTGAGTGCTGTTATTATTTCAATTTTACAAATAAGGAAACTGAGGTACTGAACGGTGGGCTTGCCCAGGTCACAGGCAGAGAGCAACTCTGATTGGAGCCACCACTTCTCTGTCCCCAGGCCTAGGACGGGCCTGGCACTTAGTAGGTGTGCCATAGTTCTGTGCTGAATGACTCCAAGGACAGAAACATGATAGCAACATCCTTCTAATGATTAGGCTCACAGGGGACCTTGCTGTTGCATGTTTAGAAGCCTGGCTCTTACCTCACCCTCCCTCTGTGCCACTTTCCAATTCAGTTGTCTATTAATTTCACCCCGTCCCTCTCCTCCATCTCCCCCACCCCCAGCCCCCCATCTGTCTGCGTTCAGATCCTCCCCACCCCATACACACTCCCCTGTGTCGGCTGATTGGTATCTGTTAATTAATGTTGCCCAAGGCCTCTCTCCTACTCAGAGGCCTGATAAGGGAAATTGGATGTCCATTTCTATCTATCTCTTATTACCTCCCGGCTCCCTGGGCCACCACAGGCAGCCACACACCCTCTCTCACACTGGGGATCTGGACAACCACACACGCACAGCTGACCCCTCTGTCACAGCCTGTCCCCTGAGGAGGTACATCCATCAAAGCTCACCGTGTTGGTCAGTGTAATGCCCCCACTCTTTTGTTGATCACTCTGGATCCCAGAAGCCAGGTGGTGATCCAAGGCCCAGGTTTTGCAGCTCAGGCCTGGGAACCGTGATGATTCAACTCAGGGAATGCTCACGGGGTACGGGCAGCTGAGTGGGCATCCTCAGCCCAAAGAGTGCCCCCTGAGGTTGAACAGCCATGTACTGGGAGGCAGATGGGTAGGGTCATGGGCAAGTGGAGATAGAAGACAACAGATGACAGGTGGGATAGACCACACAAGTCCAAAGTGATAGGCTCAGGGCCACCCAAGCCTCCAGGGAAGTCCAAAACAGAGAACAGAGTAATGCCAAGGGCTGGCACATTGGCACATGCCTGTCGACCCAGCACTCTGGGAGGCCAAGCAGGAGGTTCACTTGAGCCAGAAGTTTGAGGCTGCAGTGAGCTATGATGATGCCACTGCACTCCAGCCCAGGCAACAGAGTGAGACTCCATCTCAAAAAAAAAAAAAGAGAGAGAAAGGTGCCAATTTCTCAAACAACATTAAGTACTCTTGTTACAATAATAGTGACAACAACCACAACCGGCACCAGCACCTTAGCTAAGGCGTGTTATAATTCTACTTTGCCTAATTTAAGTGCATTTAAAATGCAATTCCAGTGTATTATCCTCATTTTGCAGATGACGACTTTGACCTCATCGTTAATGTTAAGAGCTCAGTGACCATTTTGCATGTTCTGCACTCACGACTCATTTAGACCTCGCGGGGAGTCTCTGAAGCAGGCACTATTATCACTCCCATTCCATAGATGAGGAAGCTAGGTTTGGAGGAGCGGCCTTGCTTTCATAAGGGCAGCCACTACTAGTAAACAGGGAGTCAGGATTCAACCAGGCAACCTTCAGAGCACCTTGGACAGGACAGTGACACAGCTCTGGAGCCTTCTCCAGTCACTTTCTCTGCAGAGTCCACCTCTCACTAGCAGGAAGGGGGAAACACCCGTGATTCCAGGACTGCTGGGTTGTGGTTAAGGGGAGAGTGATGAAGGGAGCAAAGGTGCTGTGACTCCTGGGAGGCTGTGATCTCTTAGCAGCCCCAGGCTGTGGTCACTGGGGCCTTCCCCCAGTGGCTTTGAACAGCTGAGTCCCCATTCCTGGTTGCTCCTATGGGTCTCTGTGCAGCTGAGGCTGTCTAGAAAGAGGATGAGGTGTCATTTAAAACACCAAAGCCTCTTGTGGCTTGGGCAGAGAGAGTCCTGGAAACTCCCCAGAGTGCAAGGGACCCTGTACTGCCGCCTTCTGACTACTGTGAATTCAGTAACAAAGTACAAATACATTTAATTAATCAAAAGGCCTCTACAAACATTTGAAAAATACCATAGAACGAATGATAACGATGATAACAAGTGTCAACATTGACCGAGCTCTTATTATGTAAGTCTTTTCCATGAATTCCAAGTCTGACTCACTCACCGGAGGGAAGGACAATGAGTCTAGCAGCTACCAGGAAGCCCAACCCCCACCCCAAGCAGGATTGGAGGTGCTAAGGACACTGTCCCCTTCACCCCCCATGCACCCTCCTGACGGCTGCTGCTTTCTGGCCCCTCTTCCCGCAGGCTTCTCGAACCTCTCGCTGGGGGACCAGATGAGCCTGCTGCAGAGCGCCTGGATGGAGATTCTCATCCTGGGCATTGTGTACCGCTCGCTGCCCTACGACGACAAGCTGGTGTACGCTGAGGACTACATCATGGACGAGGAGCACTCCCGCCTGGCGGGGCTGCTGGAGCTGTACCGCGCCATCCTGCAGTTGGTGCGCAGGTACAAGAAGCTCCAGGTGGAGAAGGAGGAGTTCGTGACGCTCAAAGCCCTGGCCCTCGCCAACTCTGGTAAGGGCAGCTCTGGTGCCCGGGCTGCGGAGCCTGGCAAGCAGCGTGGGTTGTGATGGGTGGAAGTGACAGAAAGACGAGAAAGATTTTTGCCACCAAAGATTGAGCAAGGGGTGGCCCGGATGGTGATGGGCCGGACATGATACCTGTAATCTCAGCACTTTGGAAGGCTGAGTCAGGAGGATCACTTGAGCCCGGGAGTTTGAGGTTGCACTAAGCCACAATCCCATCACTGCACTCTAGCCAGGGTGACAGCAAAAAAAATTTTTTTTAAAGACAGTGATGAAGGCTAGCATTGGCTGGATATTTCATAAGACTTTGAAATCCAGACCAGGATGCTGGTAAAGGACACGGATCCTGGAGCCAACTTGCTAAGGGTCAAATCTTGCTTCTACCATTTGCGTGAGCGGCTTCACTCTTGTGCTTGGTTCCTTCATCAGTGAAGGCGGGGGGCAGTAAACAGTCCCCATTCCACAAGCTTACCACGTGCCTGGCACAATATCATGAATTTATTTAATTTTTACAAATGGTCCTATGAATGAAGTTCTTACGGTTTTAACCACCTTTTACAGATGTGGAAACAGGCCTGGAAAAGTGAAGAAAATTGTCCAGGGTCACACAGTTGAAAACTGTCAGAGTTGGGAGTCAAACCAAGGTTGTCTGATTCCAAGATCAACTTGAACTTATACTTACTCACTCCCGGAATCTTTTATTTAAATTGTCTAAGGACAAAAGATAAAACCTTCCTCACTAAGTGGTTTAGTCTAGTGGCAAACAGAAGGACTCTCTCCTTTTCTTTAGCATCTCCCAACTTGCCATATTGTCTGGAAAGAGGGGCCGGGCATTGGGAACTGCTGATGAGTGAAGTTGAATGGAACCAATGCCCACACTTGGAGAGCAATAGGCAGGATACTGTGTTTTGATCTGGGGGGATGCAAGAGGAGGAGAAATATAGGGGCCCTGCTCTAAAGAGAGCATTTGTCAGAAATCACACATATAGTTCTACTGCAGAGCAAGGTATGGCAAAATTAATTGCTCAGGTCAGATGGATCCAAGTTTAAATTCTAGCTCTGACGCTTAACTAGCAGTGTGACCTTGGGCAACTCAGTGTCCTTGGGTGTTCAGTGGGGATATTCCGAGTGCCTCTTTTGTGAGTATTAAAGATTGACCAAAAGTAAAGTGCTTATCCCAGTGCCTACCCCAGAGAAAATATTCAATAAATATTAATGTATTATCATCATTACCAATGTTAGAGGAAACAAAATGTTATTAGCATATGGAAGATGGAGACAGTACTCACAGGATAATCAACTGGTTTTGTTTGATACTATCCTGCTTCTGCTGAAAGTCCCACATCCCAGGAGACCCCCTCCATTCCTGGTAAACTGGGACAGTTGGGCACCCTAATACATGGCTTCATGGCGAGTGTAGGTGATGCTGTTGAGACTCCCTCTTTACCGGGTCACTTTGCCCCGCACATCCATCCCCTAGCCACTGACTTCCCTGTCCTCCAGACTTACACCCTGCCTTGCCCAGAGGATTATATGTCTGCCCACCTCCCCAGCAGCAGCAGCCACATGGGGCAGGCTGAAGCCAGCCTCCTCCTTGCCCTGCCATCTCCTTCCTGCCCTTCCTGCCTCCCCACCTCCTCAGCACACACACTCCATAAAATCCTGTACCTCACCTGGTCTAAGCACCTGACCTCATGCAGAGAAGAAAGCACTATTTTTTTAGTTCAAATTCTTTCCATTAATAATAAATGAATACAAGTAGCCATTAAAATTCCGATACTTCTACACAGATTATTTATATTTTAAATTCCAAAGTTGTAATGTATTCTTTGTTGAAGAATGCTAATGTTTTTTTAAGTACCCTTTTAGATGTCACAAAACAACTGAGCAGGTAGTACAGAGTTCCATATTCCCACTCCACCCGTGTGCTCCCACCCCCAGCACGGGTTCCCCGATCATTACCGTCTTGCATTAGTGTGGTAACTTGTTATAATTAGTAAGCCAATACTGATACATCATTATTAACCAAAGTCCATGGTTTCCGTTAGGGTTCACTCTGTGTTGTGCCATTCTGTGGGTTTGGACAAATCCACATGACATGTCTCCATCATGATCTCCATCTCGAGTCGCTTCACTGCCCGGGGTTCTGATGGACAGAGGAAGCAGGGGGTGCAAAGCCAGGTGCAGGAAGGCTGGCTGGGCCAGGGAGGTCAAGTGCTCACTTCTGGGCTCTCCCGACTAATTAGTTCACGGCGGGCATACCACTCAAGCTTGCCCGTTTGGGGAGAAGCATGTGAAGAGATAGGAGGCTGCTTGTCAGTTTACTCCGCCTTTGACCGTCAACATCAAACTGCACCCAGCTTTCATCTTCCCATCCCTGCTGGCATCAAGATTTGCCTAAGTACATACTTTGTCATGTGGGCTATGGTTCCAAGAACCCAGATTTCTTGCCCCAGGCACATCTAGAGGACCATCCTAAAGGCACATCTAGAGGACACATCTAGAGGACCATCCATGCATGGATATGAGAAGCTCAGGTGGAGTAGGAGTTTGTGATGCTCAAGGCCCTACATGGGCCTTAAGAGAGACCACACACAGCCTATTTCAGACAGCCTTGGGCCTGGGTGGGTAGGAGAGGGGTAAAGTCCCAGGCCCCAGGCTGGCTGGTAGACAGGAAGCAGGCTGGCCAGTCCTTCCCGACCCACAGAGTAACTGTTTACAGAGGTGCTTCCCAGGAGCCTGTGATGAAAGGCCAGTGTTTAAATGTTTTAAAATGTTCAATCCATTATGGACTGAACATTTTCCAAGAAATACATTATTAGAAAAATGAAATAGAAAATCATATGTACAAAAGACAAGACCAATTTTAAAATTATCAGATACAATAGATGTAAATAAAAAGTATCTTGCCAAATTGCTCTAGCATTTCTAAATGCTCACTTTCAATTTCTTTTTCTTTTTCTTTTTCTTTTTTTTCTTTTTGAGACAGAGTCTCACTATGTTGCCCTTGGTAGAGTGCCGTGGCGTCATAGCTCACAGCAACCTCAAACTCTTGAGCTTAAGGGATTCTTTTGCCTCAGCCTCCCAAGTAGTGGGGACTACAGGCGTCCGCCACAATGCCTGGCTATTTTTTGGTTGGAATTGTCATTTTTGTTTAGCAGGGCTGGGCTCGAACCTGCCAGCCTTGGTGTATGTGGCTGGTGCCCTACTCACCGAGCTGTGGGTACCAAGCCTCACTTTCAATTTCTTATTCTCTTTCTTTTCTTGTCTTTCTTTCTTTCTTTTTTTTTTTTTTTTTTTTTAGGAGACAGAGTCTCACTTTATCGCCCTCGGTAGAGTGCTTTGCCTTCACAGCTCACAGCAACCTCCAACTCCTGGGCTTAAGTGATTCTCTTGCCTCAGCCTTCCGAGTAGCTGAGACT